>APFE031506317.1:174195-218293 GCA_000404065.3 Pinus taeda | reverse complement strand
CAACAATGTATGCCCCTGGAGCTGTAGCTTGCTGTTTTGGTTTCTTTTGTGGTTCCATCTTCCCTTTGACTGCATCTTTGAAGGATGCGGGTCCTTTTGAACTTGAGCCGGGGCAGCCTCCGCGCAATCTTGTGCTGAGGCAGATGGTTGAGTCCTTTGCTATACCGTATTCCATTAGCTTGTAACCCTCCTGAATTACCTTCCCTGCGTAGAGGAGGAGCTGTTTTCATGGTGGGATTCCAGTCTTTTCATGAATCTTCTGTTTGAGGATTTCTGTTGCCTCCCAATTCCCTATTTCGATGCATATTGTGCTCCCTCTCATAGATCTAATAAAGAGAGAGATTTTTTTATCTTCAATCGTCTTTTCAGGGGAGTGCGTTTCCAGATCTGGCCTGTATATGGGTAGATCTGCTCTACATAGATCTAGATCTGAAAGCCCATGACCCAATCTATGCCCAGAACTATTGTTCAAAGGGTATGGTGCCCCATCAAGTCTCATCGGCGATTGTTCGATGGGTCCATGACCCGATCCGAGCATCCCGCTGTTGGTCGATGAATATGCATCCTGATCTGGGCTCATCTGTAGTTGCTTAGTCATATGGAGGACCAGATCTGCCCGGCTGCTCAAGACAGAGTTTCGATCAGTAGCGAAACCATCTGCCAGACCCTCATCCGATCCGACGCAGAGTTGAGCTATCAGTTTAGTGGCAGCGTGAATCAGTTCTTTTGAGACCCAAAGCACTCGAAAAACCGTCAATGCCATCGCCGCCATTCTGTACTGGTTGGATTCCGGCCGATTTGATGCTTGAAGCCAGACGCAGTGAAATGTGGCACCCAGATCCATCTTGACTGAGTCATCCTGAGCCGAGGAGTGGAGGATAAAACCCAGTTTCCATTTGCATTGATCCAAATCTTGAATCGGCTTTCCGGTAGCAGATCCGGGCCAGATCCGCATGTAGAGGTTTTGCGCAGCGGTCTCCTCAGCCAGGCACCCCTCCGATTCTACGCAGAGTTGATCTGTTAGGGCAGCGGCGGCGACTAAACCTTCAGGTGCCCCGATCTTCTGAAGAAACGCCATCATCGCAGAGAATCCCGATCTCATCGTTTTCATTTTTATAAGTCATAGACTCATATTTATATTTATATTTATATTTGTATAATATGAAAATTTATATTTTTTAATCAAAATGCTTCGTACTAATTTTAATTTTAATGAGATTAATGAACTTTAAATACTGCTCTGAAGATCCTTTTCATGTTAAAAGAATATATTCTATATGATCCTTTTCATGTTAAAAGAATATATTTTAAACTATGTTTAGAAACATTATTATTTAAATATAATGAAAAGTTACACGTGGTATAAATAAAAAAGTGAATACAAATTAATAATAATATTGAATTTGTAAAATTAGAGATAAGTTTGTTAATATACCATACAATATTGAAGTATGAATTATTTTCATATTGTGAATATTTTATTAAATAGTTCATTACAAAATTCTTAACTATATATTTATTTTATGAGTATTAATGTTGAATTTATGAATTGTGTTTCCTATTATGTTGAAAATTAATTCATTTAAGGTAAATTAAAAAAAAAATGGCTATTTAACTAAAACTATAATTTTTTATAATAAAAAAATTATTGATATATAAATATTCGCAGTGTTGAACATATTTATAGAAAACATAATTTATGTGTTTTTTATTTTATTAAGATTACAATGTAAAAATCACAAATAAAAATTGGTTCTAATGTAGCAAAAAAACATTGTGTTCTATGATAAATGTTTTTATAGTGTGCTTTTTTTAATTTGTTTTTGAACATCTCACTATTTTTCATTTCACATCAATGGATTACAAATCATTAGAGGGGAACTTAACCATTTTCTCTCTCCCCTAATAAGGGAGTGTTTATGCCTAGTCATTTTCTCTCTGCCCTAATAACCATTTTCTCTCTCCCCTAATAAGGGAGTGTTTATGCCTAGTCATTTTCTCTCTACCCTAATAAGGGAGCATTTATAAAGTCATTATAGTTGTTGTTGTTGTTAAGGTTGTGTTTTTTACAATGGGTTTATTTTATTTAGAATTTTTAGCATTTGATTAGGGTTAGGGTTTTGGGTAAATATTTTCAAATACAGTATTGTGTTTTATCTTTGAGGATAACAACTATGTCATTACATTTTTGTTAAGCCCCTAAAAATTGTGTTTTTAATCATAATTAGAATTTATTATTATCGTTTTTTTCTATTAAGCGGAATTCGAAACTACAAAGTATGATATCGTGTTGTAGTTCTTTCTTATATGCATTTCAATAATAATAATAATACTAATAATCAATTTTTTAAATTCCCTCCTTGTTTGCGAGAAAGTGGAACTCTTGTGTGGATATCTATCTATTGCAATATTTTGTTTATCATTATTTATCATGATTTATAACTTTAGCTTTAACAAAATTCTTAGTAAATGCATTATCTTATGGCTTATGGAGATGAAATTTAGCTAATAGTTTGTCGCAATAGTTTTAACATCATGAAGGTTGGTATGAAGTGCAACTAAGTGATACAGACAATGTTTCTAACCATCCAATGCAAAAGGAAGTAACTACTCTCTCCCTTACCTCATAATTCATGTTCTCACGGAAGTCATTCCCCTCATATCCACCTCCATTAAAATCAAGCTTGTTTATTTTCCTAAGAGGAAATATAGTGTTTGGATTGGTGGATTTATTCTTGCCTCTCTCAACCCCTTTCAGTAAGTGCATACAGATTAGAAACAAAGACATAAAAACATTAGAATTTGAGGTGAAAACATTAAAATTAATGATAAACACATGACAAAATCGTAAAGAGGTCATGGCTATTAGAGTGGATTTCTACTTCATATCGTATTTTCACAAGAGTTTTTGTAGTATGCCTAGAGGACAATATGGGGTATTGTTGTAGCGCTACAACCACCCTCCAAAATTTTGGCTCGCATGCAAATTTCACAGCCTACCTCGAATCCTACGATCAATTATCCTTGGTCTCTTGTTGGTAAGCTGACGATTTCAAGATCCCCTCCTTCATCTTAAGAGTTGTTCACGTTCTCATCTTCATGCAACATGTGTGATATTTGGGCACAGGGGTTGTTGTTTCTCATACAAAGGGAATGTTGTCTTTCTTCAAGGGATTTGTGTGTGTATGAGTGGTTGTCATCACATAGACATGTTTCACACTCACCTCATGGACTCACATCACAAAGGTTGTTGCATCAAGAAAAGTATGTATTATGTATTTTGGATGGTCTATGTCACTAAGTGTTTGTGTGCGATCACAGTCAAGTCCTATCAATGTTTGCATATGTTTCACTGATCTCACACTTAGCCATTTTCCCAAGCAACCTAGCCTCGTCCAGCTTCCCAGAACTATGCACTTTGTTTCTACAACTATCAACCAACCTTCCTTGCCTGCTAAAACTCTGTAGTCCGCAGAGGCCCCAACCAACACTTCTCTCCATAAATGCGCAAAGCATTCCAGTTGCACTGCACTTGGAAATTGCACAGAGGTGTCCTCCTGGGACCCCTATCCTGCAGCAGTGCTTTGAGCCTCAAAACTATGCAGTGTTTTCCAAGTTTACCTCTTGTTCTTACATGCATAAATTGCATAGAAGGGCCTCATTCCAGCAGCGATCACTGTCTGCTAAAATTACGTAGATCTACCTCTCATTGACTATAGGAAAAGGTGATTTGTTGAAATCACTTCCAAGGAGTTGAGGAGAAGGACCAAGGAACTGAGTAATGGAAAAGATCATGACCACATGCAAACTCTGTCAGATGCATGATCATCTTGAGGGTAAGTATGGTAAGTATGGAACATCTTTTGAAGTACACCTCTTAATTGAGTTTGCAAGACTGATTTTCATTGTCATAGCATCCTGTCCTCAATAGTATGCATGTGTGAGAACATGAAAAGTCACTTTATGTGTTGCTTCTACATCTCATGCTTTTTTTTCACTTGTTCGACCAACTGTCATCTTCCACATGTTTATTACTATGTCATGGTTGTGGCCTCGTTCTGGTGATGTTCAAGGTCTTCAATTTGTGTGCACATGTTGTGTTCATTATGTAAACATCCACTGCACTCACAAGCGAAGTTGTATGCACTGTCGCGCATGTGTCATTGCAGTCATCCAATGATCTATCACAAGTGTCGCGCTTGTCGCTCGCACCGATGGTCAGTCATGTTGATCATGCGTGTCTTGATGGTTTGAGGCATCTTTTCATAAATTCATGAGGGTGTGTGTTTGCAAGGTCACATTACACAAATTCACTTGCTCACACACTTAGCCACTTTGGTGAAGTTTTGACGACCAGATCCGCCTCTAACAATCAAACCTTCAGCCCACCATCGACTCGAATGACTGTCACCAGAACAACATAGAAGCATCCAGCAACCCATTCCAAGTTACACTGCCCACAAGCTAATCATTAAACCCTCTTGTTGGTAAACTAGAGAGTTTGACCAGGCAGTCACCCTAGGATTGATTCCCCTCAAAACTTGTGCAGAGGCTACAGACCTTGCCCACTCCACTGACTAAAAAAATTGTGAAGATAGGTCGGAAAGACACCTAGTGCCCGTCCCTATCTCCCTCAGAAAACTGTGTTGTTTTACCAGCCAGTCACCTAGTCAGCTGGCTCGCTACTCACCTAGAAAACTATGCAGATTTCTTGAGCAAGCCACCTGTAACCCAACAGTCCACTCAGCTCAGAAAATATGCAGAGGTGGTCAACAGGTCAGCCTCCCAACAACTGTGTAGTTTTTCCCGCTAGTAGCTCTGAGAATGCCGCTACCAATTCCCTCCAAAAAATGCATATTTTTTGTTGTCAAGATCTCGTAACCCGTTGTCAACTCCCTCTAGAAATTGCACAGATTTTTTTGCCAAGCCTTCCTATAGCCTACACTGCTTCCCTCCATAAATTTTGCAGATCTTTCCTCCAGCCGAGCCAGACCCCGCAGATAGTCACTGCCAATCCAAATTATCTGTCTCCATCTCCTAGTGACTTCTGCGCATTTTTCACTAATAGTGCCCAAAGCCCGCATCCCAGCCCGAAACTTGCTTTGCATCATTTTGCAACCTTGTCCGCTCTCTCGATCACCTGCATCCAAAAACAAACATGCATCATGGTAGAATATGAGATTTTTGGATTTGATGTTGTCTCATCATGAGTGACTTCAGATATAAGTACATGAAGGAACATGACACAATGACAGATGGGATGAACAAAGGGAGTATATGCAAAAGGACATGTTCACGAACGGACGAATAGATGATGCATGTGAAAAGATGTGTTCACAAACATACGACCATGCAAAGAGTTGTCCACGGACGGATGGATGGAGGAACATGCGAAGATGTGTTCACGGATGAACAAACAGATGAACAAACAGATGAACATGTGAAGATGCATTTGCGAATGAACAAACAGACACACATTAATTTTCACGAACAAACAAACATGTCAAGTATGCCAAAGCAAAAGCAAGGAGAAAAATACACATGCAACATCAAGCAAACCTAATGACTATCGAGGACTCCACAAACCTGGCCATGTAGAGGTGAAGTTGTGATACACCAAGAGGACATCCATCACTTAGCATCATAGTAGCTCGACATGCACACTAGCAACAGCATGAACATACCAACACTGTCATGTCGAGTCGTGTAATGAGTCATGTTAGGCCACATCACTATTGTGGGTCATACTATGTAAATCAATGTAATGTAATGTTGAAGTCCAAGAGACCCACTTGTAACCTAAAGAGTCAAAGTCAAACAATCATGAGGGAATTTGAATAGTAACAAGGGCCATTTTTACCCTTGGCTATAAATAGCCCTCATTTGTACATGCAAAAGACTTTTAACCTTGGCTCCTCCCACATAGCCTTGAGAGTTTGTAATCTTTACTTTTAGAATCGAGCAGTGGCTCCAACACCCTGCCCACGAGGTTAGTGATGTAATGGTGCACCAATGTGTCTTGAAACTTTCGCTTAGTTCAGAAGCCTGTTAATAGGCCAACACATTTTCACACATGTATTTTAATTGTTTGTAAGGCTAATCTTGAACACTTGTAACGCATGTTGCTTTAACTTGTGTTAAAACAATTGAACTCTTTCGGTTTCTCTGATACATATATTTATGAAAATGCTTTGTATGAGTTGTTAATGTTGTCTTTCCCATGTGGGCTTCCTCACTGGACATTAGATAGAACCTTCCCCATAAACTTGTTATAACAGTCGTAGCACTCGTGCATACTACTCCACTGGCTGTTGTATGTGCTACCTTCTCTTGTGTGTTGTGACTACCACATCCATGTGCACTACTCCTCTGGAAGTTGTGCATGTCCTGTTGTGTTGTGTGCCTCTGAGAGATTTTGGATTCTTCCCTTTTGACTGGAGACTCGCTTCTTCCCTCTCTCTCTGTAGTGAAAGAGCCTTGACACAAGTAACACTAACACTCACCAGGCACACAAACCTCGTTGTTCTCAAACAAAATAGACCACTCTCATGTGCTAACAAGCAAGAGCTAAGGTATATATTTAAGATAATGGAAACTGGGCCATTGTACCGGATGGGACTCCTATACCAAAGGATGTGAGGTCTAGTTGGGGCTTCATACCAGGGAGATCCCCTAATTTTGGCGGGTCCAACACCATCAATAGCTATTTATAGTCATACCAAATTGGAATGAATAGATATGTGTTTATGTATTGTTATATGTGGAGGTCCTTTCTAGTAAATAAGACCTATGTGGTAGTGTGAATGAAATGAAAGTAAGAACATTTAATAAAAAGTTCCAACTACTAGAATGTTCCAATGAGATAAATAGTACTATAAATAAGTAGAAGCAATGTGATGTGTCCTTCTTGAGAATTAATTGATTGTGGCACAATACTTGAATGGTTTTGTCTACTATTCATGTGTTCAATAATTTGTTCTCAATTGTGTGGATATTTTAATTCTGAGTTAATTTCTATAATATATTTCTAGATATATTCAGTACATAAAATTTAGTATCAAAGTTTTGTTTCTAACTATAAAAAATAATATTATTTTTTGTGGTAGATTTTTTAGAGAAAAAAATATGGTAGTAAACTTAGATTAATTTATAAAACTTTGTAAGTAAAATTTGAAGAAACTAATTAGATATTTGATTTGAATTGTATAAATTTGAAAAATAATTTTTGAAGGAACTTTCCCATGGAAATCAATGAATAATTCAATTTACCATAATGTTATGTAAATATATACATCCCATGTTTGATTGAACTTTGAATTGCAACGAACTATTCACCATCACCCTTTAGCATTTTGAACTTCAATATAGGGCACAATTGAACTTCTTTTATACTAGATATCATTTTTGGGATTCAACTGCGTTAAGTAAGTCATTCACGTATGACCATTTCCATGAGAGGTAGTCGTAAGTGACTAATTTCTCATGATTTGAATAGTTCAATTAGCACTCATTGCATCGGGTGATGCTCACAGGGGTGAAGAAGTGGGATTAAAACTAGTGAAATAAATCACATAGCATCAATCATCACTTCCGGGGCTTGCACCCAGTAACCAGGACTTCCCAGGAGGTCACCCATCCCAAATCGCCTCTGGCTCAAGCGCGCTTAACTATGGAGTTTTCCCCACAATCAAGCCCACTTAGCTTGCTACCCCATTTGCAAAACCTTAGCAAGTATTGTGCCTCATGAACCATTCAGGTAGAGATCCCTTCACTCTTTTTTGAATTTAAGTATAGGGGGGGATTACGCAGTGCATTATATTAGGTATCATTTTTGGGATTCAACTGTGTTAAGTAAGTCATTCACATATGACCATTTCCATGAGAGGTAGTCATAAGTGACTAATTTCTCATGATTTGAATAGTTCACTCAGTACTCATTGCATTGGGTGATGCTCACAGGGTTGAAGAAATGGGATTGAAACTAGTGAAATAAATCACATAGCGTCAATCATCACTTCCGTGGCTTTCACTTGGTAACCAGGACTTCCCAGGAGGTCGGCCATCCTAGATCGCCTCTGGCTCAAGTGTGCTTAACTGTGGAGTTTTCCCCACAATCAAGCCCACTTAGCTTGCTACCCTATTTGCAAAACCTTAGCAAGTATTGTGCCTCATGAACCATTCAGGTAGAGATCCCTTCACTATACTTAAATTCTTTTATACTTTTTCAATTTTCTAGCGCATAATAGTTCACATGGAGAAAGAAAATGATATTCGCACCTTCTATGAGTTGGAATTGATTTTTGGCCCATGTTGAAGGCAAATGACAACCACGTGAAATTTAACGCAAAACCATGTGAGTAAATGGACAGAAAATCTTTAAAATTTGAGTATTATTAGAAGATACCATAAAGAAAATATTAAGTAGCAAAAATATGATTCATTTCAACATTTTTGCATTACATCAGACAACGGACTTGACCGAAAACCTTCTCATCCCCTTCAATTTGACTAAAGAGCAATAAATAAAACACTTTCCTACCTCCATATATCATTGTACATATTTTGCCAAGATTTGGAAAAGAACAAAAGAAACTTAAAGGAAGAAATCACAAAAATACCATTTAAATGTTACCTTGTGCACAATGGAAGAATAGAGTTCTATTCACAATGTGAAGATGTGAATCGACAAATTTGAAAAATACGTTCTAGAAATATCATTAGGGACAGTGTGATATTATTGTGAGAACTTTTATTAAGTAATTTTTTTCTCTTTTACATTAATAAAATTTCTTCAAGTAGCTATATGGTTGGAGCCATGGTGTCACGACGCCGAGAAGGCGGTAGTCTTCCAACCATGCTAGGCGAGGTGCAGCACCACCGAACATTTTCTTTTCACCAATACTTATGTTCGTGGACTACGCCTAACCACTTATCCTACTTAGTTTGTGTTTCTCAACCAAGTAATTATTAATGTTCCTTTATACCAATGAAAACCCATACACATTCATTAACATCAACAATTATACATGAAGAACACAATTGCAAAGTATAAAGGGGAGGGGCAACTCCTTGAACAATGAGTATGCCCGAATAATATATTATACAATCTTTTACAAGTTACAAGCTTGACAAGTATACTTGGAACCCCCAAGTTTCATACTTAGCCAAATTTACAATCTTCGGAAAAACTCGGTTGCCTCACTCGTCGGCACCTCGGCATGGTCACTGCACAACTCACTAACCCTTCATTCACCTTGTCGCACGATCATGTTGTTTTCCCAATTTGGGCATGCCTCCAAGTCGCCACACACGGGCGCCTCTACACGAGTCACACTTTTGTTCACAATCTCAACACTTCACCAAAGTCACACCATGCACACTTGCACGATAGGCGGGTGCTCACCTGAGTCACCCAAGAACCCATGCCAAGTCGTCGCACTAAATGAGCGCCCATGCCTTCGTCCAACCATTGGGCGCTCCTTCACACAACCCGAGCACCACACACCCGTGCACGCCCTTCTCCAACTGACTGGTGCTTCTCTACCCGTGCCCTTCACCCAAACCAAGAAACGACACTTAACTTTCTACAATCTTGCCCAAGAATGGGCGCATCACCAAAACTACACCTTCCTCTCTTGCTACGTCCACACCTTAGTTCTATGCCTTTCTCTTCTTCATGAGCAAAGTTCCTTGTGATGAGTGATGGCTGAGCAATGGTTGAAATGACTCTTACGCACCTCCAATATATATGAGCGGCAAGGCGAGGTCACAGCTACCCAGCTGGCCTGCCCACGCCCTCAATGCCATCGCAATATGCTTCAAAACATGAGTCGGCCTTCCTCCAAATGCTCCCAAGTAAGGTCGGCCTTACTACGCTTGTTGGTCGGCCCATGGGTGCTCCTCCACGCTCCCATGCATATATAAACCACTCTCTCTCCTCCTACGCACTTCATTATAACATAACTCCCTCGTGTCGTAAGTCTTGAGCTCGAACTTCAAGCCAGAATGCATTCAAGGACTGCAGATCCTTACACATGGGGTTTTATCCATGTAAAAAAAATTGGCTTTATGATCTTTGTCTAGTTGTGTGTAAAAAGTGTTTTTCATATTTGGAATACGTTTTTCTCTTAAACATATATATCTATTGATTGTAAAATTGCAGGTGTCTTACAAAGATTAGATAATTATAATTCATTGATAATTCCTTTTACCATGACATTAATGGTAACTTTTATATCAATTTAAGTGTTCACAATGGGAATGCTATTCTTCTATAAATATTCTACCCAATATTAGATTTTCTAATTTTCCAATATCTTGTATTGTTTTGGGCTTCTCTTCTCTTCCTAGTTTACTTAAACATAATTCCCTATCTAATTTAGCATAGATTGGAATATATTTAATTCACATAATAAACCATATTCAGATTTTATGATTTGATTTTCCAAATTCAACATCTATGGCAAAGGAAGAGATTTAGATGGCTATGGTTGATCTATTATTGTGGAAGAAGAAGTTATTTTTATTGCAATAGAATTATTATTATCATTTGATTTCTTAGGATTTGTGTTCTTAATATCTTTCTCAATAATAATAAGAGAATATTTATGAATTATTTTTCATAATCTAAGTTGAATATCATTTAAATTAAGATGAATTATTTTTTTTTTCTCTTATAATATGAATATCATATAAATTAGGATGGGAAATCCTATAGGTTGGAAAATTTTATAAATGAGCATGGTAAGTGGTTTGAGTTACTCTATTGTCATATTGTCTTGTTTTTGGGGGTTCAAAATGGGTTATGAAGGTAACTTTTTGGGGTTCAAAATGGGTTAGGCAGGTAACTTGGTATGTAGTGGAGGAGGTTGGTTTCATGGTAATTATTATTGTTGTGATTATGGAATTTGTGACTATTAAGGTTGGGTAAGATAGAATCATTGAACTTATGGGAGACATTAGACTTGTGGAAGATTTTATTGATATTGTTGTGGGAAATATGGATAATTTGACATGTTCCCATAGGTTTACCCTCACCATCCTTTTTTCCAAGGTTGGTTTTGAGCTTGTTGTAGTCACCAAGCTTATGAAGTCATGAAATAAATCCAATTTTGATAGGTTATTATTTTTTTTTTCTCGGTAAAAGACTATGCTATTTCTATTAACTGGTAAACTGAATAAAATTACAAGAGGGGGCAGCTATAGAAGCCTGCTCATCATATATGTTACAAAAATTCCCCATAATAGAAGAGCTGGGGATCTCATCAAAGCAAACATCCAGATAGACAGAACAGACAGCCAAATTCATTGGCATTACAAAAAAACTGTGAGAGAGAGTGTTGAAACTAAGCATATGACTAGTAACCCTGAGAGTACTGGACCAAGACATTAGCATATGCCACAGCTGGAGAATTCTCAAAACTGAGCCAAACGCCCGAAGCGGGCTTCCAAAAATCAAAAAGTGCTAACTCAAGAGCCATCTGTTCAACTGTCCTCTTCCCCCTGTGTCTCCTCGGCTTGCTGACATGCGTCATCGTGGCTGAGCCCATCTTTTTCATGCAACACATTGCCCTCCTGGTCTTTGTCGGTGTTACCAGCGTCAGGGTCTAGGATTAGGTTGATGCAGTCACTCAGGGGAGGAATTAGGGAAGGCGAGTCGACCTGTATCACTGGTTCAACATCCTTCTTTGCGGCCATGGCGAATTGGGCAGAGGAACGTTCACTGCTATTGGAAGAATTGGGGTCAATGCAGGAAATTGGAGGCACCTAGTTGATTTCCTCCGTCATAAGGATGGTTATCTGGGCGGAAATCAGAGGGCGGTTCAGGTTGCTTTGGAATTTAAAGTGGGTGGATTGGAAAGCGCTGTTGGGTATCGGATGGCGAGTGGGGTTACTTGCAGGAGGATCCTCAGGGGAAGAAGTGAGGTTGATGGTGGTGAGCAGAGGAGTGGACTGAGGGCGAGCAGAGGGACGTTTGCTGCTGCCAGGTCTTTCCCCGGAGCAAGAACGCTTCCCAGGTCGCTTCATGGTGCAAACTGTGACTGTGATTTTCAGCAAGACAGTGCGGAAACAAGAATTGTGCCTCAGAGCACCCAAGGACCCCGAACCGAATCGACAAACAAAGCAGAAGACAATGGAAACACTAATCCTAGAAACAGAGCAGGAATAACTGAGATAACCGCGAATGAAGCACTTACCCAAACTGTTGACGGAATTCCAGAGCGTAGAATACAGGACGAGTGGAAGGGCTGCCAATTCGAGCCAGAACCAGCTTGAATTTCCCCTATGAGGCGGGGCTCCCTCTCGACCTCACCCACAGAACGCACAACAAACCGAACAGAGTAGTCTTCGACCGAATGCATGATGGAATAATCACTGAGTCGCTGCCTGTAAATACTGCTTCACAGACTGCGTCAGGCTTCATTCGCCATTAATGGCGCTGTCCTGCGCCGTGCCAAGGCCATAAAAACCATCTCCCCGCCTTCGTTCTTCGTCTGGGGCTCCACGCTGCAGAGCAGGTGGTGGCATCATGCGTATTAAGTGTGCATGAATGCCATTTAAGGCACAATAATCACCCAGATCCGGGATTGATAGGTTATTATTGGTTTGAATAATAAGAATTAAATTTTTGGGTAGAGTATTGAGGCATATCTCATGCTTGAGGCTGACAAGGTATTTTTGGTACAACAAAACAAATTTTTTTTGTAGCTTCTTTATATCCTTCATAAACTGTGATGTAGGAGCATCCAACTGAGGGTATCATGGCTGCGGTGTTTGGTCTCAGCTAGGAGGAACAGGTTTACACTTATTGTTTAGTTTCATTTTCAGTATTTGGTTAAAACAACATTTAAGAACTTGCATTTTCAATTATTTAGTTGAATGGTAATTAGGAACATCATGGTTAGGGGAAGGCTGTTACAGCCATTTCTTTTTATTTATTTTTCTTTTTCGTAGTTAACAGTGTCTTTGTTAAAAAGAAAAAAACATATATTTCTTTCAACAGAACAGGAAAACACAAAAACAGTTTTCATAACTATGTAACTGCAAATGTAACTGCAAGCAGTTGTGAGAAACTGTCTCAGAAAGTACAAAAGAAGACAAATCATATTTTGTAAGGGTTGATAAGCGAGAGACAAAAGAGAAGAAAGTAAATAAGAATTTCATTCTGTGCAAACCATCTCTATCTACTTATAGCCTCTATTATTTCTCTTTCCATTTAACAACTGTGCATTTAACAAAACTGAGAGATGACTTTTGTTTATAGTTTACCATTATTCATTTCTATGAAGTTACTGTGTATATTGACCAGGAAAGAGTTACGAATTCATTGAAAACAACTATGAGACCCTTCCATATAATTACAGTGTACATTGACAGTAAACAAAGTGGAGTATTTTTTCTTTTCCTTTTCCAAAACAAGGAGTTCTACAAGCAAAGAGAGAAAATAAAGTTCCAGATAGAAATCAAATTCCAAGCCTATGGAGGATAGACAAACAACGCGGAGAAGCCTCTACAGAATCGATAGTCTCAGCTTAAATACAATTGCATAGTATATTCAGGTAACCCATAGCCATACAACCAAAAATTTTTCCTCTTTTAATTAATAGACAAGCAGAAGTTTAAGTTACAAAAAGAAAATATATCTGAATAGCCATTGCCGAGTTGAGACGAGTCTTGTCAGAGACCACCCACTACAATTCCAGGGTTCGAAACCCTTAAAATATATAGGACTGTCGAGAACAACATAAAGAACATACAAGAGGGGTAGCCAGAGGTGGCCAACAACAACCAGAGAGCGGGACTCTCAGAGCCCAACAACTACCAGAAACCAAATTGCTGGAACCACAATCAAATGAAATAAAACCGAGACATATAACAGTGACAAGGAGCGACCCTACCGGATTCACCAGTAGTGAGTCGTGGAAGCGGCCATCCCAAGCCACCAACCACCTGCAGTCACAGCCAATGAAGTGTGTTAGAAGTTGAGCTCATAGAACTTGAGGGAGAAAAGAAAATAATAGCAGGAAGGAGGGTTTCTAAACTTACCGAAAGAGTGGTCAACGTCGGCTCAAAGAAACCACAACCAGGTCGTAGCCATAGGAGGGAACCCCTACTCACAAGGAGCGGCCACCTTCAGTAAAAATGAAAAAGTGAGGAAAAGAAATGTATCTGGGATAGAGGGCTTACCTTGCTAAGCAGAGTCGAGGAACCAGTCCCTTGTGACCACAACCTGAAAGAAGACAACGCAGAGAAAGGCTCAATTAACCAAAAGCATGAATGAACAAGCAAACAAATAAATATACGATGAAGGCATACAGAGAACCAAATAGTTTCAGGACAGAGGAAACCCTCTAAGGAAACCAATAGAGCCATCCACACCAAGCCCAAGTGAAACCAACTGAACAACATAGCAGGAAGGGCAAGTGGGGTTATGAAGTCACTAGCAGAAGAACTTAGTTGCAGACCAAATACCATCAATAACCCTTAGCATAGTCATAGACAAACTAACAGTAAACCCTCATCGTGAGCAGAGCAAGGCCAAGTACCAAAGTGATGAATGAACGTGGAGTAGAGGAGTATAGTCGAAGCGTGGGAGTGTGAAGACCGAGAGCAAGGACAAGTGTCCCCTCTCACTTACCATCATACACAAAAATTAAACTTGCCACCAAGCTAATACAAATATCTACGTTAATCATTTGTTTATTGATAATCCAAGTTCTAGTGATTGTTAATCACTTGTTAGTCATCATTTAAGTTTCGTTAACCAATAGATTCAAGGGTTGGTCCCATCATATTGTGGTATCAGAGTAGGATTTGGAGTTTTCCTGAGAAATGGAAGTTGAAAGACGAGGTCGTGGAAGAGGTGCTCAGAGAGTAGTAAAGGAAGGATTACAAGAAGAGATTAGGATTCTTAGTGCCCATTTGGAGGTAGTCGAAGCAGGAAGGAGAAGGGATCCGGAGGTAGGAGATGGCAGCAAAGAAGAAGTTGTAGTTGCGACAGATAGATCGAATGAGGAAGGACCAGAAATCAGGTTGTTAAGGTTAGTCCTATTGGCTAGCAATAAGCCAAAGCCAGAGATTCCAAATTACAATGGTAACTTCTCCACAGAAGTACTGTTGGACTAGATTAGTGAAGTGGACAAATATTTCGAATGTGAAGAGGTCAGCAAAGATTGGAGAGTTAAATTTGTTGCAACCAAGCTGAAAGGACATGCATCCTTGTGGTGGGATAGTGTCCAAGCAAAAATAAGGCGGATGAATAAGTTTCCAACTAAGAAATGGCCAAGAATGGTAGCTAGGATGAAGGGTATATTTTTGCCCAAATATTACCAGATTGCCTTGCATTGACAAGTGAAAAATTTGAAGCAGAGAGGAATGATGATGAAAGAATACACTGAAGAATTCTACCAGGTGAATTTGAGAGCTGGTTACACGGAAGACACCCTAGAAAAGACAGCCAGGTATGTGAATGGCCTAAGGCAGGAAATATTGGATGAGATAAGCATTCTCTCTCCAAAGAACATAGAGGAAGCATACCAGAGTTCCATGAAGGTAGAGGAGAAGATCAAAAGGAAACAAAATGCTAGGAGAGGATGAGGAACTGGTATAGGGAAAGGACAATCTTATGGCAGAGGACGAACTTCCAACAATAGTGAAGAGGGCAGCAGTTCCAACACTTCAGGGACAGCAAAAAAAGGAGACAACACTAGAGGAGGAAGGCCATAATAGCAAGGAAGGGGAAATGGTAGGGGTAGAGGAGCTACCTATCAGTGCTACAACTACCATAAGTGGGGGGCAAGTCTTTTGAGTGTCTTAAAGGGGAACAAGCTAGTCAAAGAGGAGTGTATGTTGCACAGCCAAAGGAAGTAGAGGCACCACCCTAGGAAGTAGAGAATGTACTGGAAACAGGGGAAGCCTTAATTTTGAATAAAATACTATTGAAGCCAATGAAGGAGACATCTAAACAAACTCAAAGGAAGACATTATTCCGGACAGTTTGTAAGTCACATGGAAAATGCTGCAAGCTGATTATTGATAGTGGGAGTATGGATAATCTGGTTGCCATAGAGATGGTGGAGAAGTTGGGTTTGAAGCCGCTAAAATATGCCACTCCCTACAAGGTATCATGGTTGCAGAAAGGTCATCAGCTATTGGTTGACGAACAATGTGAAGTTGAGTTCCATATTGGCAGGTATAAGGACAGGGTTATTTGTGACATTGGGCCAATGAACGTATGCCATATACTGCTAGGAAGGCCATGGCAGTATGACCGGAAGGTATTTCATGACGGAAAGACAAATTGTTACAAGTTTGTCAAGGATGGGATTAAACACACACTTGTGCCCATCAAGGAGGAGGAAGCAGCAGAAACAAGCAGAACAAAAGTGTTATTAATGGGTGGAAAACAGTTTTTGAAGCAGATTGAAGATAATGAAGTGAAATATGTTATTGTTAGAAGGCCAAGAACAGTTCTATTGCACACAAAAATTTCTGTTTTACCTACAGAAATTCAGAAAATGTTGCAGGAATTTAGCGACATTGTGGTGGATGATTTACCAGATAAATTGCGTCATAAGAGAAGTATTAGTCATCACATAGACTTTATACTTGGAGCTAGTTTTCCAAATAAAGTAGCGTACTGAATGAGTCCTAAAGACAATGAGGAGATTAGAAAATAGGTACAGGAGTTGCTGGATAAGGGGTTGATAAGGGAGAGTCTAAGTCCTTGTGCAGTCCTGACAGTTTTAGCCCCCAAGAAAGGAAGACAGTGGCGAATGTGTACCAATTAGAGAGCCATCAATAAGATTACCATCAAGTACAAGTTCCCATTACCATGGATGGATGACCTGATGGGTTGTTTTAGCGGGGAGGCGTATTTCTCAAAAATTGATCTAAAGAGTGGATACCATCAGATTCAAATCAGGGAAGGAGACGAATGGAAGATAGCCTTCAAAAACCAATGAAGGAATGTATGAGTGGCTGGTAATGCCATTTGGATTGAGTAACGCCCCTAGTACTTTTATGTGTTTGATGAATGAGATGTTGAAAGAATTCATCGGGAAGTTCGTGATTATATATCTTGATGATATACTAATTTTTAGAAAAACCAAAGAAGAACATTTTCGACATGTTCAAAGTGTGCTAGAGAAGTTACAACAAAACAAGTTGCTGATAAATCTGAAAAAATGTTCTTTTCTTCAAACACAATTAGTTTATTTGGGTTTTGTGATTGTAGAAAATGAGCTGAAGAGGGACCCAGAGAAAATTGTAGCTATCATTAACTGGCCATCCCCAAAAAGTCTGTTTGAGGTACGTAGTTTCCATGGGTTGGCAAGTTTTTATCATAAATTTATAAGGAATTTTAGTGAGATCTGCCCACCTATGTTGGATACTATAAAAAAGGCAAGTCAGCCTTTCCGTTGGATCAAGGTAGCAGAGAAGAGCTTTTAGATGCTGAAGAAGAATATTACAAAAAAACCAATCCAGAGATTGTTAGATTTTAACAAGATTTTCCAAGTTTGTTGTGATGTCAGTGGTACAGCCATTGGGGCCGTACTCAGCTAGAAATACAATCCTGTTGCTTATTTCAGTGAAAAACTAAACGAGAGCAGGTAGAAGTACTCATCTTACGACAAGGAGTTCTATGTTGTCATCCAAGCATTGAAGCATTGGAGGTACTATTTGCTAGGGAATGAGTTTGTTTTGTTTTTTGCTAATTCTGCACTAGAGTACATTATGCAGCAGTATAAGCTAAACCACAAACATGTAAAGTGGGTTGAGTACTTGCAGAGTTTCACGTTTTTCTTGAAGCATATCAGTGGACAGACCAATAAGGTAGCAGATGCATTAAGCATAAGAGCTTTGCTCTTACAGGAGAGCATGGTACAAGTGTTGGGATTCGAACACTTGACTGACTTGTATCAAACAGATGCGGATTTCAAGGAGGCATATGAAGCCTACCAAAATCCTTTGTTGATGAATAATAGTTCATGGCTGGACTATAACTTACAAGAGAAGCTGTTGTTTAAAGGGGGATAGTCATGCATTCCTAACTTTTGATGAGGGAGAACATCATCAAGGAGAAGCACAACGGAGGTCTAGCCAGACATTTCAGCATTGATAAGACCTTAGATCAACTTAGCCATTTTTATTACCAGCCAAGGATGAAAAGGGATATAAAGAGATTTGTAACCAGATGTAGAGTGTGTCAGTTGGCGAAGGGACAGAATTAGAATACGGAACTCTACACACCATTACCTATTCTGAGTAGACCATGGGACTCAGTCAGCTTGGAGTTTGTCTTAGGTCTACCAAGAATGCAGTGGGGTTACAATTCTATGATGGTGGTAGTTGACTAGTTTTCAAAAATGGCACATTTCATCCCTTGTAGAAAAACCAGCGATGCCACTCACGTGGCCCACTTGTTTTTCACAGAGATAGTTAGGCCACATGGCCTGTCTAAGTCCATTATTTCGGACAGGGACATGAAATTTACTGAACACTTTTGGCACACCTTATGGAAAAATATGGACACACAGTTAAGTTTCAGCTCTACTTGTCACCCACAAACTAACGGGAAAATAGAGGTGGTAAATAGGAGCTTGGGAAACCTGTTACGAAGTTGATTGGGGAAAATTCATGGATGTGGGATCATGTACTTGCCTAGGCAGAGTTCGCTTACAACGACTCACCCAATCACAACATGAGATACAATCCTTTCCAGATCTTATACGGCATGCATCCTCGTGGAGTGCATGAATTACAAGATTTAGGACAGCAGGAAAGATGGAGTACGGATGGGGAAGAATTCGCCAAAGCAATGAGTGACCTACATGAGCAGGTAAAGATGAATTTGCAGGACAACAATCAAAATTATAAGTAGTGGGCAGATCTGAAACAACGAGAGGTACATTTTAATGTGGGGGATGAAGTCCTCACACACTTACGTAGAGAACAATTTCCTAGGTGTGAATACAACAAACTAAAATATAAAAAGATTGGCCCTTGTAAAATTCTGCATAAATTTTCAACCAAAGCTTATGAATTACAGCTACCTCCAGGAATAGGAATATCGCCCATCTTCAACGTGGTAGACTTGTTTCCATATACTGCCAGTCCTAAAGACAATAGTTCAACATGGCCTACATGGGACATGCAAGAAGAAAGAGACACTTGGATGAGGCAAATGCCTTCAGCTCAGCCCCTTGAGATTGAGAGGATCCTTGACACTTAGGTGTCCAAGCGAACTCAGTGGAAGGAGTACCTATAGTATCTTGTCAAGTGGAAGAATTGTCCCATTGAGGATAGTTCTTAGCTTGACGCCGACCAAATACAACAGGCAATTTATTCAGTCGAGGACCTCATGGACTGGAGCCATGAATATTTCTTACCCCGGGAGCCTAATGTAGGAGCATCTAGCTGAGGGTATCATGGCTAGGGTGTTTGGTCTCAGCTAGGAGGAATAGGTTTACACTTATTGTTTAGTTTCACTTTCAGTAGTTGGTTAAAACAACATTTAAGAACTTGCATTTTTAATTATTTAGTTCAATGGTAATTAGGAACATCATGGTTATGGGAAGGCTATTACAGCCACTTTTTTTATTTATTTTTATTTTTTGAAATTAACAGTGTCTTCGTTAAAAAGAAAAAAACATATATTTCTTTCAACAGAGTAAGAAAACACAAAAACAATTTTCACAACTATGTAACTGCAAATGTAACTGCGAGCAATTGTGAGAAACTGTCTCGGAAAAGTACAAAAGAAGACAAATCATATTTTGTAAGGGTTGGTATGCGAGAGACAAAAGAGAAGAAGGTAAATAAGAATTTCATTCTGTGCAAACCATCTGTATCTACTTACAACCTCTATTATTTCTCTTTCCATTTAACTATTGTGCACTTAACAAAACAGAGAGATGAATTTCGTTTACAGTTAACCTTTGTTCCTTTCTATGAAGTTATTGTGTATATCGACCAGGACAGAGTTATGAATTCATTGACAGCAACTGTGAGACCCTTCCATATAGTTATAGTGTGCATTGACAAAAAACAAAATGAATTATTTGTTCTTTTCCTTTTCCAAAACAAGGAGTTCTACAAGCAAATAGCGAAAATAAAGTTCCAGACAACAATCAAATTCCAAGCCTACAAAGGATGGACAAACAACACGGAGAAGCCTCTACAGAATCGACGGTCTCAGCTTAAATACAATTGCATAGTATATTTAGGTAACCCATAGCCATACAACCAAAAGTTTTTCCTCTTTTAATTAATAGACAAGCAGAAGTTTAAGTTACAAAAATAAAAGATATCTGAATAGCCATTGACGAGTTGGGATGAGTCTCGTCAGAGACCACCGACTACAATTGCAGGGTTTGAAGCCCTTAAAATATACAGGATTTTCGAGAACAACATAAATAACATACAAGAGGCGTAGCCATAGGTGGCCAACAACAACCAAAGAATGAGACTCTCAGAGCCCAACAACTACCAAAAACCAAAGTGTTGGAACCACAATCAAATGAAATAAAACTGAGACATATAATAGTGATGAGGAGTGACCCTATCGGATTCACCGGAGAGCAACAGTTGTGGAAGTAGCCATCCTAAGCCACCAACCACCTGTAGTCACAACCAACCAAGTGCGTTAGAAGTTGAGCTCATAGAACTCAAGGGAGAAAAGAAAATAATAGCAGGAAGGAGGGTTTGTAAACTTACTGAAAGAGTGGTTAGCGTCAGCTCGAAGAAACCCTAACCAGGTCTCAACCACAAGAGGGAACCCCTGCTCACAAGGAGCAACCCCCTTCAGTAAAAATGAAAAAGTGAGGAAAATAAATGTATCAGGGATAGAGGGCTTACGTTGCTAAGCAGAGTCGAGGAACCTATTTCTTGTGACCACAATTTGAAAGAAGACAACGTAGAGAAAGGCTCAGTTAAACAGAAGCATGAATGAACAAGCAAACAAATAAATATATGGTGAAGGCATATAGAGAACCAAATAGTTTCAGGATAGAGGAAACCGTCTAAGGAAACCGACAGAGCCATCCACACCGAGCCCTGGTGAAACCAACTGAACAGCATAGCAGGAAGGGCAAGTGGAGCTACCAAGTCACCAGCAGAAGAACCCAGTTGCGAACCGAATACCATTGATAACCCTCAGCATAGTTGCAGACAAACTAATAGTAAACCCTCATCATGAGCAAAGAAAGGCCAAGTGCCAAAGTGGTGCATGAACACGGGGTAGAGGAGTATAGTCGAAGTGTGGGAGTGTGAAGACTGAGAGCAAGGACAAGTGTCCCCTCTTACCTACCATCGTACACAAAAATTAAACGTGCCACCAAGCCAATATAAATATCTATGTTAATCATTTGTTTATTGATAATCCAAGTTGTAGTGATTGTTAATCACTTGTTAATCATCATTTAAGTTTCGTTAACCCGCAGATTCAAGGGCTAGTCCCATCATATTGCATTAATTTGTGTTATTAAAGGAGATTTTTATGTTGCGTGTTTCCATACACAAATATCACAAAATTTAATATTATTCAAAAGAAATTCTCTCAAAGGGTATTTCTTTCTATATTTGGACAAAAAGTAGACAAATTTGCATTTCAATTCTCTTTCTTTTGCTTAATTTTCAATATATCTAATTGTGAACTAAGAGTACTATGAATATAAATTTTGAAATTTTCCAATATATTGCCAATTTCATATCTTTGTATCCCATCAGTTACTAATTTGTTTACTCTAAAAATAGTATCTTTATGTCTGTTACCATATTTAGCTTTTCCTCGAGGAATATGGGTGCACACATCATATATTTCTAGATGGTGTAATTGAGACACGTATTCTTTTACCATGAGATTAAGTACATCTATCCATTCATCTCTAATTCCTAAACCAAAAATATTTTAAGAGTATCCAAATCTAATTTATGTTGCTTAGCACTTTTTACCATGGGGTTTTCACTCAATAAACCTCTGATATATCACATGCCTTTGTGGCATACTAAACAATACCCCTATTTTGACTACAAATTGGAATATACATCTAAAAATCACATTGTTTAACTCCCTACCAATACGAACCTAATACACCTTCCCAATTCAAAAAAACCCTACTTTTATTAAATATTCTAGGTATCTGTGTTTTTATGAACATGTTTTACACCCCCAATATATTTTTTTCATTAATTTTGAACTCCATTTTTTTATACCTGCCAATATAAAAGCCCTTTATCCCTATATATCCCCCAATACATTAAGTCATTTTTCCCTCAATATATACCCCCAATATGAATGCACGTGGTATGGTATTTCTCCCCCAGTAAAGCCCCATGCTTTTTACATTATAATGAAGTCTTTATATTCAAGTATTTTATCCTTTTCTGTGCCATTTTAAACATTTCTTCTCACAAATCTTGATTTATGCAATAATCTTGATATTTTGCAAGAAAATCTTTATTATTTCATCATAGGTTTTGATAGTATTAGTTCCCAATCAATAAACCAACACAAATTTGCATCTTTAAGAGTAGCTAAAAACAAGTTCACTTTCTAAGCATTAAAAGAGTAATTGTAATTGCGGCATATTACATTAAATTCAAAGAGGAAAGTTCAATGATATTCAATTCTCATACCATGGAAATTTGGTAATGTGGATGGTAGAATATTTTACATTTGAGCAATTTTCTAAATCTAAAATGGGAAATCTAAAGTCATCTTCATCACTTGATGTTTCTATTCCTTTTGTTTACTCTTTTCATTCTTGTCTAGCATTTTCAATCATATTACCTTGTCTAAATTCCTTTGATGAAATGAAATATTTAGGTTCTTCTATATGATTATTTGTAAATGATACTTCTCATGCTTGGCCACTAATTAATTCTTCATCTATTTGATAAGATAAAAGTATAACAACTTCTAGTGGATTAGATATTTCTTGAATTCTTTCTTCTTCTTTGGCTTTGCCACTACCATGAAAAGCCACAATTCTCCCTAATCATCCTCCTATTGTAACTCTCCCTGTAGATGGATTAGTTGCTAGCATGGCTCTTAATGTGGAATAATTTGGAATATATGGAGTAGTGGGTGGAGTAGTTCTATGTCTAATAAATCTACCTCTCGGGTATCTACATCTATTCATGCATCATATTTATCACAATATTGATTATGTGAAATTTCATATATGTATTAAAACTAATACTACAAAATAAACAATTCCTTTTAGAACTTATTCAACAATGATGCCAAAAATGTCAAGTAATCTATATAATTTAAATCATGTTACATTAAATTATCAAACAAGGATGTATTCTCGAAAAATAATACACATTACATGCATTATTTAGTTTTTTAGTTTTTTATTATCTATTAACTTAATGAAAGGAATACTACTTATGAAAAAAATTAATAAAAATAATAAGCTTAAAGGAAAATTACTCAATTTCTACATGCATATCTATAACCACTTAAAATTATCATCTACTAAATCATAATCTTGTATCTTGTATCATAGTCTCTCATTCATCAATGAATTGAATTTTCTTGTAATCAATAACTAAGCATTCTATCCAATGACAATTTATGTATCGACACACTTATAACTTCATGAAATTTACATTCATCAATCATAACTTTGTGAAATTTACATTCATCAATCATATTCATTATAAAGAATTTATCAAAAAACCAAATAACAAGGAATGAGTAAAACTAAATTAAACTAAACTACTTTAATAGTGATGGAAAAAAATACCAACCCAAATGATCCCCTTCTTAGCTGAAGATAATGCTACCAAAATGTTACAAAACTAAATAAAAATGAGCACAATATGCAAAAATCGACAGACTTGTATTAATACTTAGAATTTGGTTACAACAATGTTCTTCAATAGATATTGAGCTAAATATATATCATTAGCTCTCTAAACCGTTTTTTATTTAAAATTTACAAAAATATTCTTAAAACAAATACTCGCTGTGGTAGCATCTCATAATGTATGGTCTTCTTACTCAGTGACAACTGGAAATCAAAATAGAGAATTTACTTTGTATTGATTATCACTTATTGAAATTGTTAACCACTTTAATAATTTGATGACAGGTCACATGTAATTCTTAATGTGATCTCTCAACTAATCTAAAGTTGAATTAGTTATGATGTGGCTCAAAATACACTATATGGTGTTTGTATTGACTTGGAATCTGATCATGCTTAGTCACTTTCCTTGTTTGAACTGGGATTCATTTGAGGAATTCGTAACCATCTCTAGAAGATTAGGAACCATATTCAAGTGTTTGTTCTTCAATTGGACTTACACAACTATATAGAACATCAAAATTGCAATAGGAATTGAGTAGTTTCTCCAAGATTTATGTTTCGTGTAGCAATGTATTAGCAAAATGAAATTTGAGTTTATTTTCATACCGAAAGGTAAAAATTATAGAAAATAGAAAAATTATATCTGGGAATCCTTCTTGATATCCATTTCCAGAAAATGAGAATAATAGGGAGAAAAAATGATAATAATGAGGTACATAGTAAAGCATTAAAGATTGAAACTTGTGACTAGAAGTGATAAAAGTTATAAAAAAACCAAAATTTACAAACACATACATTATGTTTTCGATAGATATTAAATTTTTCATTATATAAATAATTTGAATGTATACTAACATTAAAAAATGAATATTCAAGTCCTTTCGAACCTACCTATTCGAAATGTAATTTTCCTATCAATACATGCGGATTAAATGAAGATGGGACGATTAAATATCCCAAATGGAATTAAAAATTCTCTTTATTTATGAAAATTATTTAATCCTTCATTAAATTTATTGAAAATACTATTAAATTAACATTGTTGGGTTTCCTCTATTACAAGACCTACTTCTTTTCCAAACACAAATATCATATGAAATATATATGTAAAAAATACCAATTACTATTTATATGCTATGTCACTTTCAATTGCATTGCATATTTGCGTTAAATGAGGATAATAAGAGATCATCAACAACATATCCTAATCAAGCTAGATTCAAATTACAAAATATCCTTCCCTTCCCCTTTACCGTGTAATTTTACATAGACATTTCATTCATAACACACTGAACAACCATATCAAGCCAAGTTTGGCTATGGTGCCAAGAAGAGATTGAAGCATCAATTGATTGTCAGTCATGAATTGCAAGTCGCATGCTATGCTTAGTCACACCAAGAAATATTCTTTAGGACATTTACTATAGTTATATGTTGTATGTAAGAATTGGGTTACACGTAGAAAATAGTGTCAACATGGAACATATGGAGAAATGATTCATGGTAACTAATACATGAGAAATGATTTTTGAAACTAGGAAGGACATGATAGGCCTTAGCAATAATCATGATTTGTTTCATATTTAAATGCACTCATCCTATAGTTATGTAATAAACATTGATAAGTTGGAGAAGTCTAAGATTATATTTATTTTTCTTAACTAGCTAAATTATACTATTTAAACACACTTATTTTTCAATACCTACTTCAAACACTTCTCATGTATGTAGCACAAGAAACTTTTGAAAATTGATAATTTATTATGGCAATGACGAGCATTGTTTAACTTCCCAATTATTTCGACTATCCCAATAGAAGATATAAATAGATAAGCCAAAAAAGAAGGGAAGTATAGATGTAGCCACAACAAAGCACTTGGACATACTCAAACTAGAAACCCAAATATAAATGAAACACTTCCAAATCAAGATAATATTCCTTTACAAAAAAAATTAATCAATTCATAAGAAATTTGTAAAAATTGTCAACTTTGTTAAAAAAACATTCTATCAAATATCATATAATACTAAATACCACAATCTCAAAAATATTTTCATATATATTCATAATACTAAATACCACAATCTCAAAAATATTTTCATATATATTCATAATGTATTTGAAAATTTCATCCTAATTTTCTAATTAATATTATAAAGTTTTAATGGGATAAATAATGCACTTCAAAAGTAATTTTGTATACATTTACACATTGTTTTAAAAAATTAATTTAATCTTATCACTAACATGATCAAGTACCTCACTTTTGAGCTATTTTTGAAATATTCGTATCTTAAATATTGATTTTCCTAATTTTAAAACAAATCATCATTCTAATTTTTTTTTAATCATCATTCTAATTTTTAATATGCATATGCTTTTATCAATAAATTCAAATCAAACTTTATAGGATCAATTATGTCTACGCTCTCCTAAATACAAAGAGATAGAACGTAATTTAGAATAATTCGATTCTAAACACAATAGGCTCAAACTTAATTTGGGTATAATACATTATGTAACTAAAATATTTGTGAAATATAAAATATTTTTGAAACAGAGGTTATGAAGTTAGAAGCGATATATCTGTAACAAAAATATGTGTGAAATAGAGGAATTTATTTTTATGAACGAAATAATCAAATTATATAACAACAATTAATTCAAATATCTTTTTATCTATTTTCGTGTATGTATAATTATCTTGTGTAACAAATTATCTAAATATTTGTTAGAAACATTATTTAAAGCACGAATATTTAAAGTACTTCGTGCTAGGGTTTGTGCGCACTGCGCGCCCTCCCCTTGGTGCCTCTGGTTCTAGCCCTCGGGGCCCTGCCCACCCTAGCGGTTCCGCAACAACATCCTGCTGCCCACTCCTTTAAGGATATGGTCTCTAGTCAACCGCCAAACCAAGATTCATTCTTCACAAAGTTTGCCTCCAGCTCTACCTTTTGTACACCACCAGGAGGAAGCTCTGACAAAGAAGAAACTACTCATCCACAACAAAACGAGCTGCCAAAAAGGAACGAAGGCACAGGGCCAAGGCTGCAGACTCGCCCTTCCCTGCTAACGTCAATCCTTCACATTCTTAGGAGAAGCCACAAGATCAGGGGGGAAAGACCAAGAATAACTGTAATCCCAAAGACAATAAAATCCCAGAATGGAAATCCATGACCTCGAGGTAGCTGAATATAGAGAATACATGTAGGAACATGCAGTTATATGCAAGTTCATGGGAATATGGCCAATTGAAAGAGCCCTGAACTAGTGGATTCAGAGAAAATGTACACCCAAAGGGGAGATCAGACATCAACTAGGCTCCAAAGGATTTTTCACAATCATCTTTGACCTCCTAGAAGATAAAGACAAAATTTTTGAAGTAGGACCCTATTTGTACAATTAAGTCGGTTTATACATGAGATTTTAGAGGGAGAACTTCACACGAGAAAAATAGGATATTACTAGGGTTCCAGTCTAGGTACCCCTCTAGTACTTACCAACTGATTATTGGTCTCCTTCAGTCTTAAAAGGAATAGGAGACCAGCTGGGGGAGTACATTAAAATGTCTGAAGGCACCAGAATGGGTCACTATGTTTCCTATGCCTGAATATGCATATATATAGACATCTTTGGTGCCTTTCCAGAAGCAATCAAATTAATATTCATGGATGAAATATGGCTGCAAAGTATAGACTATGAACAAATTTCCTTCCGATGAAGAAAGTGTCATGAGTATGGGCATATTTTCCGAGACTTTCCCTTGAATAAAACCCCTCAAATGCAAGAGCAAGCAAAGAAACAAAAAGATGGTGAAGGGTTCACCAAAGTAATCTCCTGGAACAAGAATAACAAGAAAAAAGCTACCCTCAAGAAGAACCTATACAAAGAAGCAAGCCAGAGTCAATTTAAGGTACTGAACAGTACCCAAGAGCAAAGGGATCTTAACAAAATGATAGCAAATGAAGCAGGATAGGAAGAAAGGCACCCAATAAACAGTGAACAAGATGAAAAGGATATAGGTAATACCAATAGAGGAAAGGAGCAAGCACTAGAGGATACAAAAATGCAACAAGTAGAAACAGAGGAAACAATAGAGGAAAATGCAATAGAGGAAGCTTTGTAGGGGGTAGACCTTGCGATAATTGCATAGGAATGGAAACAAAAAGGAATAAATGCCATATTAGAACAATAGTCACAAAAAATCGAAGGAGATTATCTCCTCCAAGAAGAATTAAAACTCAAAGCTCACTATCTGGCACAAGAAAGTACAACTTCAAAAGGCATATTAGCCAACATTCCTGTAGAAGGACTCAACCTCAAAGGCTCAAGCAGAAAGCGAGGATGAAATACCACTAGTCATTGCCTTCAATAACTAGAAGCCAAGTTACTCAATGAAGGAAAGGTAAAGGCTCTAGGTATATACCCATATCCATATCAATTAATTACATCTCTTGGAATATCAGGGGACTTAACAGTCCTGGGAAGAAATGCATCTTAAAAAACAGAGTCTTGTCTGATCATCTTGACATCCTTCTCATTCAAGAAACAAAACTAGATTCAACTCACCCTCCCCTCTTTCTGAACTCATGCTTCAAGCCTTACATCTCCTTGCTTAATATGGCTATAGGCACAACAAGGGGCATAATGACTTTTTGGAAAAATTCCAAACTTGACCTTATTTCCTCTCTGGCCACTCATCATTCCTTAATAGTGATCTTGAGAATCATAGGCACCAATGAGACCATTAGTATAACTAATTTTTATGCCACAGACAAGGTGATAGACCATATCAAAATGCTCCAAATCATATACAATCTCCTTGACCCTCTACACCACCCTATCAAACTCATAGCTAGTGATTTCAATATGATAACTAACTTATCTGAAAGGAAAGGAGGAATCTAGAAGTTAGATAAGGACTCTGAGGCTTTCCTCACCACCATTGAAAACCTCAACCTCATCAACATTCGCACTAGTAATGGCTTATTCACCTGGAATAATAGAAGAGGAGGAGACCATGAAATAGCCTCACGTTTAGACTACTTCCTTCTATCTGAGGCAACCTATCTCACCTTATGGGAAATTGAGGCAAGAATCCTTCTGCAAGCAAGCTCTGATCACTGGCCTATCTCTCTCAAGATTCAAATTTCCCTGAGTCTAAAGAATAAGCCTTTTAGATTTGAGGCCTTCTAGTTGAATCACCTGGATTTCATGGAAAAAATGAAACAATGGTGGACATACTCTCCCATGAGAACTAGAAACAAAATGTATACTTTTTAACAAAAGTTAAAACATATCAAAGAGGAAATAAAAAAATGGAACACAGAAACATTTGGAAATATCATCTTGGAACACCAAATTGAACTTCTTCAACAAAATATAGTTGAAGAAGGGCTAATAGATACTAGTAAGTGAGAGGAAAAATGACTACAATAAAGATGGGATGAAAGAGCCATTCAGGAAGAAAAGTTGTGGAAACAAAATTCCAGAATAAATTGGCTGAAATTTGGGGAAAGGAACATGGCCTTTTTCCATAAAACAATGATACATCATAGGAGGAACAACCAAATTCTAGCTCTGAAGGACCAAGAGGGTCATCTCATTCACTCTCAAGAGGAGTTGGAAACAAAGCTTATCCATTATTTCAACTTTCTTCTAAAAGAGCCAAAGAATGATCTGGATTAGGACATTAAAAAGATCACCAAGAATATTCCCAAAATCCTCACAAAGGACCATAACAAAATTCTCCTAAGGAAATTTTCCCTCCAGGAAGTGGAAGATGTGGTCATGGGAATGCCCAATGGAAAATCTCAAGGGTCGTATGGGTTCACCATTGATTTCTACAAAGCTTTCTGGCCTATCATAAAGCTAGATGTTCATATCCTAGTGGAGGAATCTCAAATTCATAAGTCTACCTTTAAATCCCTTAACTCCACCTTTCTGACTCTAATCCCCAAGGGAATCTCTATGGATTCCTTGGACAAATTCAGGCCCATAGCCCTCTACAATGTCATATACAAAATAATCTCCAAAAATCTTCCCAATCGAATTAAAGTCATCCTCCCTCTCCTCATCTCCCACCAACAGTCTGGCTATGTGGAAGGAAGACAAATCATGGATAGTATCATGTTCTGTCATGAGCTTATTCATTCTCTCAAATCCAAAAAAATATCTAGCATGATGATTTAGCTAGATATTTCCAAAGCCTTTGACAAAATTAGCTGGAATTATATGCAACAGGTCTTAGATGCATTCAGTTTCCATAAAGAAAGCATCAAGTGGATCATGGCTATGGTGTGAGGAGCTTACTTCTCCATCCTCGTGAATGGATCACCTTCGCAACCCTTCAATCCTATAAGGGGTATCAGGCAAGGGGATCCAATCTCTCCCTTCCTCTTCGTTATAATGGTGGAAGGGCTAAGTCACTCTTTACTGCTTCCCTACATGAAAATAAGCTCTCTGGTCTCCAGCCCCATGCCTCAGCCCCCCCTACAACTCACCAGAAATTTGTGGATGATACTCTTCTCATGGGCCTCCCATCCATCAAAGAGGTTTCCTCTTTCATGTCCATCTTGACGGAATTCTCTACTTCTTCCGGCACCTCCATCAATCCCCTTAAATCCAAGTTGTTTTTCTTTAACACTTCGCTACCCATTTGTAGGAACATAGCAAGACTCATGGCCATTCCAATTAGCACTCCCGTCTCCAATTACCTTGGTGGTCCCCTTACAAATAGGCCTCTCTCCAGGACCACTTGGGAGAACCTGATAAACAAATTGGATAAAAGAATGGCCAACTAGACCTTCATATCTCTAAATTTGGTCAGTTGTATTATCTTGGTTAAATATGTCCTTTAGGCCATCCCACTTTACATGTACTTAGCTCTGGCAACCCCAACATTGATTTCAAACAAAATCAAAAACCTTCATAGGAACTTCTTATGGAGAGGTGTAGAGGTCAAACAGAAATGAGCTCTTGTAGCATGGGAAAAAAATCTGCAAGCCCAAAAAATATGGTGGCCTCAGTCTTAGAGACATAGACCTCCTGGGAAAGGCCCTGGGAGCCAAAAACCTATGGATATGGATTGATAACCCCAAATCCCCTTGGGGTACCCTCTGGAAAGAAAAGTATACCCCCTCCTCAATGCAAGAGCAAATCATTACGCTCAATGGAAACATCAGAGGTTCAGTCATCTGGAATCAAGCTTGGGAGAACAGGGATGACATTTAAAGACATAGTTTCGAGGAAATAGGCAATGGGAACAAGGATCTTTTCTGGGAGGATGCATGGCAACAAAGGCCAGAACTTGATCGAGATCATTATCAACATATCAAGGCTAAAATTCAAAATAGAGAGAAGATCAAAGCCAACCAATACTGGGGAAAAAATGAAGAAAATGAAAGATGGAGAAATTGGATTAATCATGAGGAATGACTCCCCATATGAACCCCCAAACCTGGTCGGACCTCTCCTCAGAGTTACAAAAAAAAACAAATCCTCCTTGAATTTGCTGAGGATAAACTGAGATGGGGGAAAACTTAGCAGGACACTTCATCTTAAGCGAAGCCTATAGATACATAGCAAAGCACGACCAACTCTAACCAGATCTGAAGTAGAATGCAATCTGGGACAGGAAGCACTGGCCAAAAATTTCTATCTTCCTTTGGTTACTCATGCACAAAAGAGTTTTAACATGGGAAAACATAAGAAGAAAAGGCTTTATTGGCCCCTCGAGATGCCCCCTCTACTAGCAAGAAGAAGAAACCCCCAATCATCTGTTAAATGTATGCCCTTTCACGTCCAATTTATGGAATTGGATTTTTTTTTGGTCTTTAAAAGCTCTGATCGGGACCTCTCTTCCATTCAAAGTATCATCGTGAATTCAAGAACAGTCTTTTCCCCCCATCCTCTCATTAACTAAGCTTGGAATTTAATTATTGGTTTGATATGTTGGGCTCTGTGGAAGGAATGCAACGCAAGAATGTTTCGCGAACTGCCCATCCAAGAGGAATTCATTATCACGAAGATCAAAAGCACATTTCATGAAACAGTGACCTCTCTACCCACATAGATTGACAAATCCCCTCCCACCCTCTGCGACGTGAATATTCTCTCAATGTTGGATCTCCTTCATATCAAGGTCCGCGAAGCTACTCCCCTCCTCAGGCATGAAAATAAAAATAACACGTGGAGGCCGCCAGAGTAGGGGACCTTCAAGCTCAACTACGTTGGCGTAGCTAAAGGGAATCTAGGCCCAACAGGTTTTGGAGGGGTCTTCAGAAACTATAAAGGTGAGATAATCTGGATTTATGAGGGAAATATAGGTTCAACCACCAACAATGTCACAGAATTGCATAACCTGGAACATGGCATCACCATAGCGCACAACCTAAACCTTAGTCCTCTGATTATTGAAGGAGATTCCATGCTCGCCACCCAAATCGACAAAAAAATTCAGTAAGGTATCAAGGTGGACAAAATCTTAGAAAATTAGCACCTAAATAAAATAATACAACGGATCAAGCAGGGAATTAACAACATGGTAGACCTCCACTTTCAAGCAATCAGAAGGAAGGGAAATAAGTTTGTGGACAGACTGGTGAATGAGGGTATGGTCGGTACCCTACGCCTGAAGTCCTGAGCATGGCAGGATCTAGAGGAAGAGGAAATCTGTGAGCAATGCACATCAACCAATGAAGAAGATAACTACTCTACTGAACAATAATTGTTCGCATACCTTTCATCATTACAAGGTTGATTCTCTGGTCAATGGGAAGGACAAGTGGACTCATCCTAAGCACAAACTCATCCTTGGCTCGCCTGTCTCCAGAGCCTACGATGCCACCTCCCCTCTCCCTTGTGTGACTATCATCTCTCAGTCTCATCCTTTCTTCTTTGTCATTACTCCTCCGCCCCTCCTGAGATCTTTGCATGCTTCCCCTTCGCACCCCCCCTCCCTCATTCTAGTCCCCCTCCTCCTCCTCACTTCTATAAATTTAGCCCTCCCCCTTCTCCCCCTCATTATTCTCACTACTTTTTTCCTCCTTTGTTGGCCCCTCGCTCTCCAGTTCCCCCTGCACTCCAACCATTTTGTTTCTCTCATGGCCCCAAGGAATGGCTCCACCCCTGGTCCAAGTAGGGGAGGTGCGCATAGTCGTGCTGCGTCCCACTGGCAATCCTTAGGCTCGGCCCTTACCATTCATGTGGAAGTTGCTGCTAGGCGCACAGCTCTATGCTACATGGCGGCAGTTAATCCAGAAACTTAGCAGTGAATTTTAGACTTAGAGGCCCGTGCAAATATTCTCCATAGAGAGGTCACCACGGAGGAGGTCGACCCAGAATTTTTGGATTTTGGACCATGCTCTCACCCGAGTGTGCAAAAACTTTTGCGTGTGTACAATTGAAACATGGTGGCAAATGAAGACCATCATGGGGCTTGCTACGCAAGAAGAAGAGTGCTCCAAGGCTCTAGAAACTAAGATTGATCGGCTCACTAAAAAGTTTGTAGTTTATGTAGAAGTCATCCACCATTGCATATTTATCACTCGAGACACTCCAAATTATACGGTCAATTAGAAAAAGTTGAGAGTCGTTGGGTCATTACCGCGCAGCAGGAGGAAAGCTCTCAACAGACTCCCATTCATCTGGATGAGGATCGGGTCACCACCAACCAGGAGTAATGCAGTCAGTTTCCTTTCGTGTTTTTCTTCCCATGTGTATGTTCTTTTGCCTCCACGAAAGGCTGTCTGTTGCGGAGGTTAACAATTTTTGTATAGTTGACTGCCATAAAGCGTTCTCCTTTATCGGCTTCTAATATCTCAATTTTGAAAATGTTGTAATGAGAGCTCCTCTCGGCTCCCCTTTTATACTATGTTCCCTCTTTATCTGGGTCATACTGTAAATACAGCCTTTACTATGACCAACACTAGCTTTTTGGCTGGGTCTTGTGTCGGGTTCTTTCCCACACAACCTTTTTTGTAAGCTATCAATTTACCAAGTAATATTCTATCTTATTTACAAAAAAACATTATTTGAAGGAATTAAAATCACAAAAATCAATAATTTCAAGTGAGTAAATATTTAGATGAATAAATAAATGATAATCATATGCATGTTTATAATGTTTTTAATTATTATAACATTATAAATTGATTGAAAATTTTGATCTTGATTTTCAATTTTAGGAAAACATAGATAACAAAGACATAACCACTATTTTGATATCTATTAAAACTACTAAGAGCTTAGATATTGTAGAGATGAGTTTATCATTATCATATTACTTATTCTTTAATTAAAATAGATATTCAAATATATTATTTATCAATTTATATAAAATACTTTTTCTTATTATTAAGATTAAATCTATATTAAACATGGATGAATATATATCTCTTTATATTATAAAAAACCTAAAATAAAATTGCATGTTGTAAACAGTTTTTTTTTTCAATAAAATCATGTACAAAATTAAAATATTAAGTTGTAGAACATTTCTGTTTTTCTTTTTCTAAGACCATGGCCTCTGATATTTAAGGGGACAGAGAGCAATAACTGTTCAATGTTGTACTTTCAGAAAGCTCAAGGTGTGCCCTCTAATAGCAAATGAAATGGTCGCGTATTTGTATCATTTTTCAAAGGTATGTAACAAACAGTAATGAAAAAGTACAGTCACATGGAAAAACAGCTCCATTCTGGACTTGTGGAGCAAAAGTAAAACGAGTTCTGTGTGCGTAGCCAGAATACCGACAGTCCCACATAGGAGTGCGATCACAATTTTGTTTTGCCTAGAAAAATTGAAATCAGAAAACATTCGGCACAGAAGAACTCGTTCTGTGTTCAATGTGATTATGCATGGTCTCTGCTGTCGAAAGCGATACAATGGTCGGTCCCCACACCATGATAATAATGAGGCCAATACCTTTTCCTTTCAAGTCTCTACACATATCCCATTAGATGCTTCTTTCCAAATAAATTTGTCCGATACTTCGTACGGTAATCTAAAGTTATCTGGTTATATTGAGGGTGTCTGCAAAGTGCTGCAGAGCACGGTGAAACGAACAATTGAGTGCCTTCTGTGGAACTCCTGACTGTTCGATGAGCATTGCGGTGCGCTGCTCGCCTCATACTTTTCTCGTCTGATCTGAAAATCGGATCTGGGAATTTGGACAACAATTATTTATCACACGTGCAATACCCAGTTAAGAATTCTTCATGCGCTTGCACTACCAAGTAGTTAAGCATTCTTCAAGTTCCTGTCGGATCTAGATTTCTGATCTGTTCATTTCGTCCATGATGCTGCACTTCCCTACCTACTTACGATTACTCTTTGTTCAATCTGTACAAGCATAACGCATTGAAGACTTATTCGCCCTTTCTTCGGAATCAAGATTTTCTTAATCCATGTAGCCATGGAGATATCGAGAGTCTAAAGTCCGTTATTATAACATCGAAGCCTCACATGATGGGTTGGAAATTGTAATTACTACCGAAGAGAGTTAAATTTGGAGGGAGTGACTTGGAGTTAAGTTATATTTTGGAATTATTTAGAGTTAAATACATCTTATCGAGTTGGTTAATCAATTGAATAGCCGCACTGTGTGTAAATTTTATAGGAGTTGTCTATAATGCGACTTTTTGGAGATTCCGGTGACAGAATCCGGCGGAAGAAATGAGGTTAAATCTTGATTTTTAGCAGTTAAAATGGTTTTTTAACTGCATATTTGGATTCAGCGCCCTGAAAAACCTCTGGGAGCCATTGATTGTGCAGAAACTAGCTATCAAACTTGGGATTCCAATGAATTGCTGCCGGATTTTGACCGGAAAATCCGCCGGAAAAACTTTCAAAAAGTCGCGTTATAGACTACTGCAATTTTATATTCCTTCTGTGTCTTTTTTTTGGTTTTTCCAACAAATTGGTATCAAAGTTATCAAAGTAAAAAAAAATTAAGTATAAAAACTTACAATAACAATTTGCAAAGAACCTTCCATGTGAGTAATAATGGAGTCTAAAGTTTGTTGCAGCTGCAGACAGCCTAGCTGAACCAAAGAGCCTCACCCGTCAACCCCACAAGCTGAATATTGAAAGTTTTTTGTGGTTAAAGAAAAAGTATTCTTTTCCAGCAGCATGTCCTAGCCACATAAAAACTAGCACAATCACATTTATTATTGTGGTTGATATATGAGCACATTTACAACCATATTAATAAATATGGTTAAATTAATAATTACAATTTGTATCTTATTAAAAGCTGAATATTTTTTATTATTTATAAGTAAATAAATAATAACAAACATATTTCCATATAAAAATTAGTAGAGCTATATTTACTAATGTGGTTGATAAATGAAGCACATCTACAATCACATTTACACATTAGTAAATGTGATTGATATAAACAGATAGGCATAGACCAATTAAATTAATAATTACAGTTTGTATGCTTTTTTTTGTGTAATTTATGCTACTTCTAATATTATACAAAAAATGAGTACAAAAAGTTTACATCCGCCATGCTGAGATGGCTACAGCTGAATAGTAGTGCATACTATGACTGAAATCGAACCTAAGAGACTGAAGGCCTATGAGACTATCCACTGACCACAAACCACAACCCATGTAAAACTAGACACATGCCGAAAACTCCCAATCCCTGCCGAGGCGAGGGAAAAACTTACAAACATTGAAGTACCAACATACATAACGACAGACATAACAGACAAACATACTTCAACGTGAATCGACCCAAAAAAACAGGACTGACTCATAACCACCATTGCGCACTGTGACCACCGTGCCGACATCCTGAAACTGTAAGAGCGGTCTCCAAAACAACCGAGCAACAGGTTTAAGCATCCACGGAGGTGGATGGTTGCTCCTCCACCACTGGACATCCATACTGATCGGAAGCACTCGAATCTGTATATGGGGCATCGTTCTTTGCAGGCTTGCTTGTTCCCGCCATCGCACCCGAGGCTTCCGCAGGCTGCAGTCTCGAACACTGAACAGGCGAGGGTGGTCGTGGCTCCGCTGGGACCTCTGGCGTGGCTGTGTGTTCACATTTTTCGATCCGAACTGAAACATAGTAAATGGCATTGTCCAAGGCGCATGGAAACCGGAAGCGGGTGGAGGGGTGAGAACCGAGCAAACACGCCGCTGCCCTTCCCCGCCCTCTTCTTCTGCCGCGTCCCCGTCTAGCTCCAGGGGAACTAATTTATTCAGAGGGGGAGTCGAATGAGGCTGAGGATCATGGCGAGGAAGCTCGACCTCTTGCACCTCCCCTTGAACCACCCCGCCTACTAATGAGGCGTTGCCGTTCATGCGGCATTCTGAAAAAAAACTGCACATAAAGCTACCCAGAGAATGAGTTTGCCCCTCGCCACAAAGTGCCTTGGACCAGTGCAGAAGCTTGCAAGGAAGATAATAAACCGTTGAAATAACGCAAGTGAGTGGGACAAGACTTACCACCCTGAACTGAAGCCGAGGATCTTCCAGAGCACCGAAGGGCGAATTGCTCACAGAGACCCAAATAAACTGAAGCCGAGGATCTCCCAAAGCACCGAAGGGCGAATTGCACATAGAGACCAGAACAAACTGAAGCGGGCAGACGAGAAAGCCCAGGCGTCCCAAGGTAAAGACCAAGGCCTTCTGTACAGAGGGTTGAGGTCTAAATCTTGGCAATCGCAACCACAGCTCAATCATCCATGACCAGAGCAAACAACGCACAGACCACAGAGACTTAACATCCCAAGAAACAACATTCCAGACGCTAACCATTCCAACGCACTCCAACTGTACCTGAGGTAAACGACTGTTATAGCGCTGTGAACAACCGATCTCCCATGCAAATTAAAGGCCGCATTGATCATGGCCGGACGGAGGAGGCAGGTTCAAGAATCGTCTGGCCATCTGGCGGATTTGGGCGGCCACTTGCCTAGTAATGAGACCGCCCCCACATTTAATTGCCCATTAATCACCTGCAGCCGGGGAATTACAGTTTGTATGTTATTAAAAACTAACTATTTTTTATTATTTAGAAGTAAATAAATAATAACAAACATATTTATATATTTATGGTTATTATATTAAAATTATAATTATAATTAACATGTAACATAATAATAGTAATATATATAATATATATATATATAATTATATATATATATATAATATATATATATATTATATTACTTATCAATAGTATAAACTATATAGTAACAATATTAATTTTATATATATATATAAATAAAAACCTAATATCATTAGAATGAATTAAACTCTTATGGTTATTATAAACTCAAGGGATAAATAAATCTTGATATTTAATTATTTTTATAAATTTTAATATATTATTGTAATATATTAGGAATTAAGATTATAAATCCGAAAGATTAATACTACAAATCTAGGAGAATAATATTTAACTCTAGAATTTATATTATAAACTCAAGGGATTATAAACCCTAGGATTAATGTTATAAAACCTAATGTTTAAATTTAATATTAAAATCTAATATATGGTAAACCCTAGGGATTAATATAAATTAAACCTTATTAATATATAGTAAACCCTAGATATTTATAGTCTCTAAGCACAACCACATTGGTAAATGTGGTTGTGTTTAAAGATTATAAAGCATAATATTAAACATTAATATTCAATCCAATATTATAAACCCCAATATTATAAGCCTACTATTATAAATCCTAATATTAAACCTCAGTTTTCGTACGTCACAATGTGACCTTGAATAATTGCAATATAATATAGCATTGTGATAATCATTGCTGGATTGGTTATCAGATTGAGACAATGTTTGTCACAATGCGACACTGAATACATTTATATCTCTTCGGTATATATATATATATATATATATATATATATATATATATATATATATATATATATATTATAAACCCTATGGTTAATATAAGTCCAAAGCAATAATATTATAAATCTAAAAGATTAATAATATTATAAATTCAGAGGATTAATAAACCCATGTGATCAATATTATAAACCCAAAGCATTAATAAAACAAAGGGATTAATATTATAGACCCAAGGCATTAATATTAAAAATGTAAGAGACTAATATTGCAAACCCTTCAAATTCATAAACCCGAGGGTTTAATATTATAATCTGAAGGTATTAATAAACCCAATGTATTAATACACTATATGGATTAACATTATAAACCCAAGGGATTGCATTATAAACCCTTGAGATTAATATTGAAAACCGAAGTGATTAATATTATAAAACATTGGGATTAATATTATAAAACATTGAGATTAATATAATAAACACAATGGATTAATACTATAAACCAAGGGGATCAATAAACCGAAGGGATTAATATTATAAAACAAAGGAATTATTAATATTATAGACCCAAGAATTAATATTATAAACCCAATGGATTAATATAACAAACCCAAGGGATTATTAATGTTATAAACCCAAGGGAATTATATTATAAACACTTGGGACTATTGTTTTAAACCTAGGAGATTAATAAACACGAGGGATTATTAATAAGATAAGTCAAAGAGATTATTATTAATAAACCCAAGGTATTAATAAATCCAAAGGATTAACATTATAAACCCAAGGGATTACATTATAAACCATTGGGATTAATATTATAAGCCCAGTGGATTATTAATATTAGAAACCAAGGGGATTAATATTGTAAACCCATGACATTAATATTGAAAACTAAAGTGATTAATGTTATAAAACGTTGAGATTAATATTACACCCTAGGATTAATATTATAAACCATAAGACTAATATATCAAACCTAAGATTATAAATCTGACTATATTATTATACAAATCATGAATTAATATTATAAACCCAAGAGATTGTTGATATTATAAACCTAAGGGATTATAAATCCTAGGATTAAAAACAATATCATAAACACCAATATTAGAAACCTACTATTATAAATCTTGATATTAAACCCCAGTTTTATAATGTCACAATGTAATGTTGAATAAATTGCAATGTAATGTAACATTGCGACAATCAATGTCAAATTGATTATCACATTGAGACAATGTTTGTCACAATGAGCACATTACTATACCATTCCAACATCATGATATTAAACCCTAGTATTAAATTGAATATTATAAATCTTAACATCATAAAGCTCAATATAAACCCTTGGGATTAAGATTATAAATCAATGGGATTATTAATATTATAAACCAAGGGGATTAATATTATAAACCCGAGGCATTAATATTGAAAACCCAACTGATTAATATTATAAAACCTTGAGATTAATATTATAAAGCATTGAGATTAATATTATAAACCCAAGGGATTAATATTATAAATCCAAGATATTAATAAACCCAAGGGATTAACATTATCAACCCAAGGTATTACATTATAAACCTAACAAAATATTAATATTATAAACCAAGGGGATTAATATTATAAACCCATGAGATTAATATTGAAAACCCAAGTGATTAATATTATAAAATCTTGGGATTAATATTAAACCCTAGGATTAATATTGTAAACCCTATGACTAATATATCAAACCGAAGATTATAAATTCTAATATATTATTATACATATTATGAATTAATATGATAAACCCAAAAGATTGTAAACCCTAGGATTAATATTAAAAAACCTACGATTATAAAACACAATCTTAAATTTTATATTAAACCCTAATATATAGTAAACCCTAGGGATTTATAGTCCCTAAGCACAACCACATTGATAAATGTGGTTGTGCTTAGGGATTATAAAACACAATATTAATGTGGTTGTACTTAGGGATTATAAAACATAATATTAAACCCTAATATTATAAACCTACTCTTATAAACCCTAATATTAAACCTTGGTTTTGTAATGTCACAATGTGACGTTGAATAAATTAGAATGCAATGTAACATTGTGACAATCATTATGAGATTGGTTATCGCATTGAGACAATAATTTTCACAATGTGACATTGAGCACATTTCTATAGCATTCCAACATCATGATATTAAGCCCTAATATTGAATTGAATATTATAAACTTTAATATCATTAAGCCTAGCACTATAAACCCTAAGGTTATAAGCTCTAAGATTATTATATTAAACCCTCGGATTATGACCCTAATATTAGTATTATAAGGCCTTGGAATCAAAGTAATAAATACAAGTGACTAATTTATTAATAATACCTTAGCCATAGTTGACAATGGTTCACCATGGTTGACCATAGAGACCTTGATTAACCATTATTCACCTTATGGTTGATGAAAGATGATCATGACTCATCATGATTAACCTAGGTTATGCATGGTTGAACATGACTGACCATGTTTGATGATAGTCAGTCATCCTAACTTAAGTCAACTATAATTGATAATGGTTGACCATGGTGACCATAGTTAATTATGCTCAATCATAGATGACTATGGTTAATTATGCTCAAGTTAAGAATAGTCAATCACGATGATGATAGTTGATCATGCTTGATTGTAGATTATGCTTGACATTGACTATGGTTCTCTCTCTCTCTCTCTCTCTCTCTCTCTCTATATATATATATATATATTATATATATATAGATATATATATATATAAGTAGAGAGAGAGAGAGAGAGAGAGAGAGATTATTAATGTCATAATTAAATATTAATAAAAAATAATATTAAATATTAATATATAAATTACATTAAGTATTGTATTACTAAACTAATTATTAATACATTAATGTTTTAGTTAACATAGTAATGTATTAATTAATATTTCTATTAAACCCTGATATTAAACCCTAGTTTTGCAATGTTGCAATGTGATGTTAAATAAATTGCAATGTAATGTAGCATTGCGTTAATCATCACCGAATTGATTATTGCATTGAGACAATGTTTGTCACAATGTGACGTTGAACATGTTATTGTAGCATTCCAGCATCATGATATTAGACCTTGATATTAAATTGAATATTATAAACATTAACATCACAAATCCCAATATAAACCCTTGGAATTAATACTATAAATCCATGGGTTTATTGATATTATAAACCAAGTGGATTAATATTATAAACCCAAGGTATTAATAAAACCAAGGGATTAACATTATAAACCTAAGGGATTATATTATAAACCCAACATAATATTAATATTATAAACCAAGGGGATTAATATTATAATCCCAAGGCATTACATATTAAGTATTGTATTAATAAACTAATTATTAATAAATTAATTTTTTAGTTACTATAGTAATGTAGTAATTAATATTTCTATTAAACCCTAATATTAAACCTCATTTTTGCAATGTCACATTGTGACGTTGAATAAATTGCAATGTAATGTAACATTACAACAATCATTGTTACATTGATTATCACATTGAGACAATGTTTGTCACAATGCAACATTGGACACATTATTGTATCATTCCAACATTGTGATATAACCCTAATATTAAATAAAATATTATAAACCTTAACATCATAAAGCTCAATTTAAACTCTTCGGATTAATATAATAAATCCATGAGATTATTAATATTATAAACCAATGGGATCAATATTATAAGCCGAAAGCATTAAATTGAAAACCCAAGTGATTAATTTTATAAAATCTTGAAATTGATTTTATAAACCCAGGGGATTAATATTATTTACCCAAGGTATTAATAAATCCAAGGAATTAACATTATAAACCCAATGGATTACATTATAAACCCAACAGATTATTAATATTATAAACCAAATGAATTAATATTATAAATCCAAGACATTAATATTGAAAACCCAAGTGATTAATATTATAAAATCTTGGGATTACTATTATAAAGCATTGAGATTAATACTATAAAATGAAGGGATCAATAAAACTAAGAGATTAATATTATAAACCCAAGGGATTGGTATTATAAACCAAATGGATTAACAAACCCATGGGATTATTAATATTATAAACCCAAGAGACTAATAAACTTAAGGGATTAATATTATAAACCTAAGGGATTAACATTATAAACACAAGGCATTAATAAACCTAAGGGATTAATATTAAACCCTAGAATTAATATTGTAAACCCTAAGACTAATATATCAAACCTAAGATTATAAATTCTAATATATTATTATACGTATTATGAATTAATATTATAAATCCAAGATAGTATAAACCATACGATTATTGAACCTAATGTTAAATTTAATGTTAAACCCTACTATATAGTCCCTAAGCACAACCACATTAATAAATGTGGTTGTGCTTAGGGATTATAAAACACAATATTAATGTGGTTGTACTTAGGGATTATAAAACACTATTAAACCCTAATATTAAATGAAGTATTATAAACCCCAATATTATAAATCAAATAATGAACCCTAATATTATAAACCCAATATTAAACACAATATTGTAAACCCCAATATTATAAGCCTATTATTATAGACCCTAATATTAAACCGCAATTTTGTAATGTCACAATGCGATGTTAAATAAATTACAATGTAACGTAACATTGCGACAATCATTATCAGACTGGTTATCACATTAAGACAATGTTTGTCATAATGCGACACTGAACACATTTCTATAGCATTCTAACATCATGATATTTTTTTTTCTAGTTAAGACTAACCTAAGTACCCACGGGGGATTTGAACCGGTGACCTATCGCAAGGAGTGCCTTAACAGCGCACCCATTCACCGTCAATCCAAAGCCCTGTGGGCAACATCATGATATTAAACCCTAATATTGAATTGAATATTATAAACCTTAATATCATAAAGCCTAGTACTAAAAACCCTAAGGTTATAAGCTCTAAGATTAATATATTAAACCCTAATGTTAGTATTCTAAGGCCTTGGAATCAAAGTAATAAAACAAAAGTGATTAATTTACTTATAATACCTTAATCATGGTTGACAATGGTTCATCATGGTTGATCATAGTGACCTTGACTAACCACTATTGCCCTTATGGCTCACCAAATATGATCATGATTGACCATGATTGACCTAGGTTGTCCATCATTGAACATTACTAACCATGGTTGACAATAGTCGACCATGCTAACTTAATTCAACTATAGTTGACAATGGTTGACCATGGTAACCATAGTTAACTATGCTCAATTGTAAGTGACTATGATTAACTATGCTCAAGTTAACCATAGTCAATCGTGGTAATGATAATTGATCATACTTGATCGTGATTAAATAATGCTTGACCTTGACTATATATATATATATATATATAATAA
>APFE031506317.1:149953-172523 GCA_000404065.3 Pinus taeda | reverse complement strand
GAACACAAAATACTAAAAATTAAGAACATTTCCTAAAATTATCCCGTAAAAAATATAACTCAATAATTTTTATTTACTTTTTACATTTTGACATCATTTTCTATGCCCTAAAACATGGCTATGCTAAGTGATACCTCATAGATGACATGGTAAATTAAAAAAATATGCAAGCCCAAAAAATATGGTGGCCTCGGTCTTAGAGACATAGACATCCTGGGAAAGGCCCTGGGAGCCAAAAACCTATGGATATGGATTGATAACCCCAACTCCCCTTGGGTATCCTCTAGAAAGAAAAGTATACCCCCTCCTCAATGCAAGAGCAAATCATTAGGCTCAATGGAAACATCAGAGGTTCAGTCATCTCGAATCAAGCCTGGGAGAATAGGGACAGCATTCAAAGACATAGTTTCGAGGAAATAGGAAACGGGAACAAGGATCTTTTCTTGGAGGATGCATGGCAACAAAGGCCAGAACTTGATCGAGATTATTATCAACATATCAAGGCTAAAATTCAAAATAGAGGGAAGATCAAAATCAACCAATACTGGGGAAAAATTGAAGAAAATGAAAGATGGAGAAATAGGATTAATCATGAGGAATGGACTCCCCATATGAACCCCCAAACCTGGTCGAACCTCTCCTCAGAGTTACAAAAAAGACAAATCCTCCTTGACTTTGCTGAGGATAAACTAAGATGGGGGAAAACTTAGCAGGACACTTCATCTTAAGCGAAGCCTATAGATACATAGCAAAGCACGACCAACTCTAACCAAATCTGAAGTGGAATGCAATCTGGGACAAGAAGCACTGGCCAAAAATTTCTATCTTCCTTTGGTTAGTCATGCACAAAAGAATTTTAACATGGGACAACATAAGAAGAAAAGGCTTTATTGGCCCCTCGAGATGCCCCCTCTGCCAGCAAGAAGAAGAAACTCCCAATCATCTGTTAAATGTATGCCCTTTCATGTCCAATTTATGGAATTGGATTTTTTTGGTCTTTAAAAGCTTTGATTGGGACCTCTCTTCCATTCAAAGTATCATCGTGAATTCAAGAACAGTCTTTTCCCACATCCTCTCATTGATTGAGCTTGGAATTTAATTCTTGGTTTGATATGTTGGGCTCTATGGAAGGAATGCAACGCGAGAATCTTTCACGACCTCCCCATCCAAGAGGAATTCATTATCACGAAGATCAAAAGCACATTTCATGAAACAGTGACCTCTCTACCCACATAGATTGTCAAAGCCCCTCCCACCCTCTACGAAGTGAATATTCTCTCAATGTTGGATCTCCTTCATATCAAGGTCCGTGAAGCTACTCCCCTCCTCAGGCATGAAAATAAAAATAACATGTGGAGGCTGCGAGAGTAGGGGACCTTCAAGCTCAACTACGTTGGCGTAGCTAAAGGGAATCTTGGCCCAACAGGTTTTGGAGGGGTCTTCAGAAACTATAAAGGTGAGATAATCTGGATTTATGAGGGAAATATAGGTTCAACCACCAACAATGTCACAGAACTGCATAACCTGGAACATGGCATCACCATAGCGCACAACCTAAACCTTAGTTCTTTGATTATTCAAGGAGATTCCATGCTCGCCACCAAAATCGACAAAAAACTTCAGTAAGGTATCAAGGTGGACAAAATCTCATAAAATTGGCGCCTAAATAAAATAATACAACGGATCAAGCAGGGAATTAACAGCATGGTAGACCTCCACTTTCAAGCAATCAGAGGGAAGGGAAATAAGTTTGTGGACAAACTGGCGAATGAGGGTATGGTCGATACCCTACACCTGAAGTCCCTAGCATGGTAGGATCTAGAGGAAGAGGAAATCCATTAGCAATGCGCATCAACCAATGAAGAAGATAACTACTTTACTGAGCAATAACTGTTCGCGTACCTTTCATCATTACAAGGTTGATTCTGTCGTCAATGGGAAGGACAAGTGGACTCATCCTAAGCACGAACTCATCCTTGGCTTGCCTGTCTCTAGAGCCTGCGTTGCCACCTCCCCTCTCCCTTGTGTGACTGTCATCTCTCAGTCTCATCATTTTTCCTCTATCATTACTCCTCCGCCCCTCCTCAGATCTTTGCATGCTTCCCCTTTGCACCCCCCTCCCTCATTCTAGTGTCCCTCCTCCTCCTCGCTTCTATAAATTTAGCCCTCCCCCTTCTCCCCCTCATTATTCTCACTACTTTTTTCCTCCTCTGTTGGCCCCTCACTCTCCTGTTCCCCCCACACTCCAACCCTTTTGTTTCTCTCATGGCCCCAAGGAATGGCTCCACCCCTGGTCCAAGTACGGGAGGTGCACACAGTCATGCTACGTCCCATTGGCAATCCTTGGGCTCGGCTCTTACCACTCACGAGGAATTTGCTGCTAGGCGCGCAACTCTATGCTACATGGCGGCAGTTAATCCAAAAACTTAGCAGTGAATTTCAGACTTAAAGGCATGTGCAAATATTCTCCATAGAGAGGTCACCACGGAGGAGGTCTACCAAGAATTTTTGGATTTTGGACCATGCTCTCACCCGAATGCGCGAAAACTTCTGCGTGTGTACAATTGAAACATGGTGGCAAATGAAGACTATCATGGGGCTTGCTATGCAAGAAGAAGAGTGCTCAAGGCTCTAGAAACTAAGATTGATCGGCTCACTAAAATGTTTGTAGTTTATGTAGAAGTCATCCACCATTGCATATTTATCACTCGGGACACTCCAAATTATACGATCAATTAGAAAAAGTTGAGAGTCGTTGGGTCATCACCACGCAGCAGGAGGGAAGCTCTCAAGAGACTCCCATTCATCTGGATGAGGATCGGGTCACCACCAACCAGGAGTAATGCAGTCAATTTCCTTTCGTGTTTTTCTTCCCATGTGTATGTTATTTTGCCTCCGCGAAATGTTGTCTGTTGCGGAGGTTAACAATTTTTGCATAGTTGACTGCCATAAAGCGTTCTTCTCCTTTCTTGGCTTCTAATATCTCAATTTTGAAAATTTTGTAATGAGAGCTCCTCTGAGCTCCACTTTTATAGTATGTTCCCTCTTTATCTGGGTCGTACTGTAAATACAGCCTTTGCTATGACCCGCACTAGCTTTTTGGGTGGGTCTTGTGTTGGGTTCCTTCCCACACAACCTTTTTTGTAAGCTATCAATTTACCAAGTAATATTCTACTTTATTTAAAAAAAACATTATTTGAAGGAATTAAAATCACAAAAATCAATAATTCCAAATAAGTAAAGATTTAGATGAATAAATAAATCATAATCATATGCATGTTTTTAATGTTTTTAATTATTATAACATTATAAATTGTTGGATTTCAAGCCTCTGTGGAAGTTTTTTGTAGCTTCATGTTCCGGATTATCCACAGTTTTAAGTTCATTCTGCCGAAGTTTCAAACCCCAAAGGGGGTCCATCATCATGACAAATTCAGAAAGATAGAAATGAATGAAAGATTATTGAGAGAGAAAGAGCTGAGGGCCTCGGTATAAATAAGCTAAAGAACCCTAATATAAGGGCCGACACATGATTTTTAAAAAATTTTGATATTATCATCTATTCTTTTTAATTAATTACTTAATGATAATTATTAGGCCAGGTTTATTTAATTGAAAATTTTAAATTGATTGAAAATTTTGATCTTGATTTTCAATTTTAGGAAAACATAGATAACAAAGACATAACCACTATTTTGATATCTATTAAAACTAGTAAGAGCTTAGATATTGTAGGGATAAGTTTATCATTATCATATTACTTATTCTTTAATTAAAATAGATATTCAAATATATTATTTATCATTTATATAGAAATACTTTTTCTTATTATTAAGATTATTAATATTAACTCTATATTAAACATGGATGAATATATATCTCTTTATATTATAAAAAACATAAAATAAAATTGCATGTTGTAAACAGTTTTTTCTTTTCAATAAAATCATGTACAAAATTAAAATATTAAGCTGCCTAACATTTCTGTTTTTCTTTTTCCAAAGACCATGGCCTCTGATATTTAAGGGGACAGAGAGCAATAAATGTTCAATGTTGTACTTTCAGAAAGCTCAAAGTGTGCCCTCTAATAACAAATGAAATGGTCGCGTATTTGTATCATTTTTCAAAGGTATGTAACAAACAGTAATGATAAAGTACAGTCACATGGAAAAACAGCTCCATTCTTGACTTGTGGAGCAATAGTAAAACGAGTTCTGTGTGCGTAGCCAGAATACCGACAGTCCCACAGAGGAGTGCGATCACAATTTTGTTTTGCCTAGAAAAATTGAAATCAGAAAACATTCGGCACAGAAGAACTCGTTCTGTGTTCAATGTGATTATGCATGGTCTCTGCTGTCGAAAGCGATATAACGGTCGGTCCCCACACCATGATAATAATGAGGCCAATACCTTTTCCTTTCAAGTCTCTACACGTATCCGATTAGAAGCTTCTTTCGAAATAAATTTGTCCGATACTTCGTACGGTAATCTAAAGTTATCTGGTTGTATTGAGGGTGTCTGCAAAGTGCTGCAGAACACGGTGAAACGAACAATTGAGTGCCTTCTGTGGAACTCCTGACTGTTCGATGAGCATTGCGGTGCGCTGCTCGCCTCATGCTTTTCTCGTCTGATCTGAAAATCGGATCTGGGAGTTTGGACAGCAATTATTTATCACACGTGCAATACCCAGTTAAGAATTCTTCATGCGCTTGCACTACCAAGTAGTTAAGCATTCTTCAAGTTCCTGTCGGATCTAAATTTCTGATCTGTTCATTTCGTCCATGTGCTGCACTTCCCTACCTACTTGACGATTACTCTTTGTTCAATCTGTACAAGCATAACGCATTGAAGACTTATTCGCCCTTTCTTCGGAATCAAGATTTTCTTAATCCATGTAGCCATGGAGATATCGAGAGTCTAAAGTCCGTTATTATACCATCGAAGCCTCACATGATGGGTTGGAAATTGTAATTACTACCGAAGAGAGTTAAATTTGGAGGGAGTGACTTGGAGTTAAGTTATATTTTGGAATTATTTAGAGTTAAATACATTTTATCGAGTTGGTTAATCAATTGAATACGCGCACTGTGTGTGAATTTTATATTCCTTTTGTCTTTATTTTTTGGTTTTTCCAACAAATTGGTATTAAAGTTATCAAACAAAAAAAGGTTAAATATAAAAACTTACAATAACAATTTGCAAAGAGCTTTCCATGTGAGTAATAATGGAGTCTAAAGTTTGTTGCAGCTGCAGCCAGCCTAGCTGAACCAAAGAGCCTCACCCGTCAACCCCACAAGTTGAATATTGAAAGTTTTTTTGGTTAAAGAAAAAGTATTTTTTTCCCAACAACCTGTCTTAGCCACATAAAAACTAGCACAATCATATTTACTAATGTGGTTGATATATGAAGCACATCTACAACCATATTAATAAATATGGTTAAATTAATAATCACAATTTGTATCTTATTAAAAAGCTGAGTATTTTTTATTATTTATAAGTAAATAAATAATAACAAACATATTTCCACATAAAAACTAGCAGAGCCACATTTACTAATGTGGTTGATAAATGAAGCACATCTACAACCACATTAGTAAATGTAATTGATATAAACAGATAGGCATAGACCAATTAAATTAATAATTACAATTTGTATGTTATTAAAAGCTAACTATCTTTTATTATTTAGAAGTAAATAAATAATAACAAACATATTTATATATTTATGGTTATTATATTAAAATTATATTATAATTAACATGTAACGTAATAATTAGTATTTAGTTTATTTATTTTTTTCTTATATATATATATATATATAATAAAACCCTAATATCATTAGAAATGAACTAACTTTATGGTTATTATAAACTCAAGGATAAATAAATCTTCATATTATTATTTTATATAAATTTTAATATATTATTGTATAATATAGGAATTAAGATTATAAATCCAAAGGATAATACTATAAATCTAGCGGAGAATATATTTAACTCTAAAATTTATATTATAACTCAAGGGATTATAACCCTAGGATTAATGTTATAAACTTAATGTTAAATTTTAATATTAAAATCTAATATATGGTAAACCCTAGGAATTAATATAAATTAAACCTTATTAATATATAGTAAACCCTAGATATTTATAGTCTCTAAGCACAACCACATTAGTAAATGTGGTTGTGTTTAAAGATTATAAAACACAATATTAAACCCTAATATTCAATCCAATATTATAAACCCCAATATTATAAACCTACTATTATAAATCCTAATATTAAACCTCAATTTTCCTATGTCACAATGTGACCTTGAATAATTGCAATATAATATAGCATTGTGACAATCATTGCTGGATTGGTTATCAGATTGAGACAATGTTTGTTACAATGCGACACTGAATTTGTCTTCCCTCAACATATCCCGATTGTTCCTCTGAAATGATTCCCGAAAGAATAGGTTTTAGTCTATTGGCTATTACTTCGGAGATGATCTTGTAAATAACATTGCACAACGCAATAGGTCAAAATTTTGTAGGGGTGTTAGCTTCCTCTTCTTTTGGAATGAGGGCTAGGAAAGTGGAATTTAGAGATTTGAGAATTGAGGCAGAACACCGAGAATGCTCCACCACTTCCCAGACCTCAGTTTTAACAGTTTCCCAGCATGCCTTATAAAAATTGATGGTGAATCCATCAGGCCCATGCGCTTTGTCATTTGGCATATCCTTCACCGCTTTCTCCACTTCTTCTAAAGAGATTTCTCTAGTTAATGCAAGGTTTTTCTCATTAGAGATTATTTTGCGAATAGATTTGATGATTTCAGCAATTGCTTCTGTTCTGTCTACCTATGGTTCCTGAGTTATGCTGTTGAAATGCGAAGTAAACAAGGTAGAAATTTCTTGATGATTCTCGATAATATCCCCTTGTTCGCTTTTGAGACTAAGCATTTTATTGACACTCCTGTAGTCTAGTGTTGATCTATGGAAGAATTTGGTGTTCTATTCCCCTTCCTTGAGCCATTGGATCCGGGACTTTTGCTTCCAAAGGATCTCTTCCTGCTCGCAACAGAGTTGCCATTGTTGCATTAATATTTTTTCTTTGTTTGCAGTTTCCGGGTTGCTATCTCCAATAATCCAACCTTTGTGAATCTGCTCTAGCTGCTCCTCTATTATGGCTTTTTCTTTGAATATGTTCCCAAAGACTTTTATATTCCATGTTTTGATTTTACTTTTGATGTGTCTTAATTTACCTTGAAGTTTGAACATTTTGGTTCCTATAATATCCAACAGTTCATGCCACCACTTCTCAACAAGTTGAGTAAAGTTCGGATGATTGAGCCAAAATTTCTCAAACATAAATGGTTTATTTCTAGGAGTACCCTGCATAACAGCCATCAGAGAAATGGGCCAATGATCCGACCCTCCACTAGGTAGAATGTCTGATTCTACTATTACTCCCTCGAACAACAGACTTTCAGATATTAGAAATCTGTCAAGACGAGAGGCGATTTGTCTCTCACCTCCCCTTCTATTATTCCAAATGAAGGCCCCACTCTTGGGGTGGATATCCACTAATTTAGCTGTGCTGATAAAATCTAAGAGTGCTTCAAAATCTTTGTTGAGTTTCCTGATTCCTCCCTTCTTCTCTGATAGTGTAGTTATCATATTGAAATCCCCTCCTATGATTGCTTTCGCTCTGGGATATCTGAGCTTCAGATTCAATAAATTTCTTAGAAAAATGTATTTCTCTTCTAACTTTTGAGGCCCGTAAACATTGGTACACAGATAGGTCTCTGAATTGCCTATCACTTGAACTTCTATGGATATAAAGTGTCTGGTAGCTTCAGAGGAGAGGATGTTGATTACATGTGGATTCCACCAAGTGACTAAACCTCCCTCCCATCCATGACTAGCGATTTCCAAGTATTCCATTTGTTTTCCTAGCTTTTTGCTTGCGCTATTAATAGTATTACTTGCACATTTGGTTTCTTGCACAAATATAATATCAGGTTTTTCCTTTTGGACCTTCCTCTTTAACAATCTCTGTTTTGTTTGGCTATTGAGCCCTCTAACATTCCAAGAAATGACTTTCATTTTAACACATAAAGGATTAGTATCTAAGAGAAAAAGCTTCTAGAGCTTTCATCTTACCAGAGTTTAAGAGCATTTATCCCATTTCATGCAATGCCTCATTATTGGATCTACGTCCTCTCTTCTTCCTTTGTTTGGAGCTGGTGAATGTTTGAAGTAAGCTTTTTGTTTGGATTCCCATTCCCTTTGCTATGCCCAGATTCCTATTTTGCATCTCCAACTCTGCTTTCTGCTTAGCTATGAATATTTCATTAATTTTCCTAACTTCCTCATCCGATATGTTTTCCATCCCCTTCTTTCTCCAGTCTTCCATCATGTCTGGTAGATTAACTCCTTCCTGCTCTAATACCTCATTGAGCTCCATTTCCTCACTGTCGATGTCACTTATGAGCATCTCTAAATCCTCATCTGCTCCTTCTATGCCTTCCTGATTCTTTTCAGTAATGTTTTGAATATTTTCCTCCATTACTTTGGTTGCTAATTCTATTGTTGTTTTGTTTGCTTCAGTGGTCTTGTTCTCCTTATTATGGTCCTCTGAGTCAGTTTCAGTTTCCAACACTTCAAAAGCATTACTGGTGTTACCTTTTGTTGCGCTTGTTTTGATTGGTCATTTCCTGTTTGCTCTCTGTCTTGCTCTTGGTCGAATGAAGGTATCCATGTTCTTTCCTGCTTGCTCTTCCTTGTGTACTTCCACTGACTTGTTTAATGGACATTCTCTGATTAAATGCCCATGTTCATGGCACTTCCTACAACGAAATGGAATTTTCTCATAGTCAATAGCTTGGAAATAGTCCTCATCCCTGTAGTCCAGCCATAGTCCTTCATGCAATGCCCCCGAAACATCCAACTCCACACAGATCCGAGCACAGGAAGTATATCTCCTCTGCAGAGTGGCTTCTAAGGCTTTGATAAAAGTCCCTAGATTGTCACCTATTTGTTTAAGAGCTACATGGCCCCAATAGTCTATTGGGAGAGCGAAGAGGCGAATCCAAACTGGCACCTACGTGAAGGTTTCCTTCTCTGGCACAAAGTTGGGTTTCCATGGCCTCATATAGAGGCCCGCTGAAGTGAAAAAGTAAGGTCCACCATCAAATATTTTGTCCTTGTCTTCTAAATTGGAAAAAACAATTGTGAAAAAACCTTTGGCTCCTAGGTGCAGTCTAACATCACCTTTGGGTTTCTATTGTTGCTTTATCCATTAACACAGTGCCCTTTCTGTTGGCCACAGTCCCATGAACTTACAGATCACTGCATGTTCAGTCATGTGTTCTCTGTAGGCTTGAATTTCTGGGTCCGTCAGTACCACCCTTAGGACTTCTGCTATTTTAGGCTTGCATGGGCCTTGAGTCGGTTTATCAGTAAGATTTTCTGGCATGTTCTCCTTCCCTTCACTTTCTTTTTCTGGAGTAGTCTTCTCATTGTCTTCTTGCTCCTTCTCTTGTTTATTCTCCTGTGCAGGATGTGCCTGCGCTTCCTTTGTCTGGTTTCTACTATCTGCTCTTCCGTTGCTCTCTTTTCCTTTCAGTTTTTGAGTATTTTGTTCCTCTTTGCCCCCATTTTCATTTCTTCCCTTACTAGTTCCTTCCTCTTTCTTTGACCTTTCATACCCTGCTATTTGAACCCCTTCCTGTGCTGATTGTTTGTGCATGATGATCTGTTTGTATGTGGGGGTCCCTATGGACCCCTCGTTTACCATCTGTCGGGTCAAGATCTGTCCCCTCCTGAAAAGTTCTGCCACTCTGACCCTATTCCTATCCAGTTTCAAACCCTAGGTCTAAAAATCTGTGAACTGTAACCCCTATTTTCCCCAGCTCCCGCTTCGCCTTCTAAGTACCATTTCCTTATTTCCCTATTTTCCTTGTATCAACTTCATGTTGTTCATTCCTAAAAACAAAGGAATTATTAATATTATAGACCCAAGGATTAATATTATAAACTCAATGGATTAATATAAGAAACCCAAGGGATTATTAATGTTATAAACCCAAGGGAATTATATTATAAACACTTGGGATTATTGTTTTAAACCTAGGAGATTAATAAACACGAGGGATTATTAATAAGATAAGCCAAAGAGATTATTATTAATAAACCCAAGGTATTAATAAATCCAAAGGATTCACATTATAAACGCAAGGGATTACATTATAAACCATTGGGATTAATATTGTAAACCCATGAAATTAATATTGAAAACTAAAGTGATTAATGTTATAAAACCTTGGGATTAATATTACACCCTAGGATTAATATTATAAACCATAGGACTAATATATCAAACCTAAGATTATAAATATGATTATATTATTATACAAATCATGAATTAATATTATAAACCCAAGAGATTGTTGATATTATAAACCTAAGGGATTATAAATCCTAGGATTAAAAACAATATCATAAACACCAATATTAGAAACCTACTATTATAAATCTTGATATTAAACCCCAGTTTTACAATGTCACAATGTAATGTTGAATAAATTGCAATGTAATGTAACATTGCAACAAGCAATGTCAAATATATTATCACATTGAGACAATATTTGTCACAATGAACACATTACTATAACATTTCAACATCATGATATTAAACCCTAATATTAAATTGAATATTATAAATCATAACATCATAAAGCTCAATATAAACCCTTGGGATTAAGATTATAAATCAATGGGATTATTGATGTTATAAACTAAGGGGATTAATATTATAAACCCGAGGCATTAATATTGAAAACCCAACTGATTAATATTATAAAACCTTGAGATTAATATTATAAAGCATTGGGATTAATATTATAAACCCAAGGGATTAATATTATAAATCCAAGATATTAATAAACCCAAGGGATTAACATTATCAACCCAAGGGATTACATTATAAACCTAACAAAATATTAATATTATAAACCAAGGGGATTAATATTATAAACCCATGAGATTAATATTGAAAATCCAAGTGATTAATATTATAAAATCTTGGGATTAATATTAAACCCTAGGATTAATATTGTAAACCCTATGACTAATATATCAAACCGAAGATTATAAATTCTAATATATTATTATACATATTATGAATTAATATGATAAACCCAAAAGATTGTAAACCTTAGGAATAATATTAAAAAACCTACGATTATAAAACTCAATCTTAAATTTTATATTAAACCCTAATATATAGTAAACCCTAGGGATTTGTAGTCCCTAAGCACAACCACATTGATAACTAGGGATTTGTAGTCCCTAAGCACAACCACATTGATAAATGTGGTTGTGCTTAGGGATTTTAAAGCACAATATTAATGTGGTTGTACTTAGGGATTATAAAACACAATATTAAACCCTAATATTATAAACCTACACTTATAAACCCTAATATTAAACCTTGGTTTTTTAATGTAACAATGTGACGTTGAATAAATTAGAATGCAATGTAACATTGTGACAATAATTATGAGATTGGTTATCACATTGAGACAATATTTTTCACAATGTGACTTTCAACACATTTCTATAGCATTCCAACATCATGATATTAAACCCTAATATTGAATTGAATATTATAAACTTTAATATCATAAAGCCTAGCACTATAAACCCTAAGGTTATAAGCTCTAAGATTAATATATTAAACCCTAGGATTATGACCCTAACATTAGTATTATAAGGCCTTGGAATCAAAGTAATAAATACAAGTGACTAATTTATTAATAATACCTTAGCCATAGTTGACAATGGTTCGCCATGGTTGACCATAGAGACCTTGATTAACCATTATTCACCTTATGGCTGATGAAAGATGATCATGATTGACCATGATTAACCCAGGTTATGCATGGTTGAACATGACTAACCATGTTTGATGATAGTCGACCATCCTAACTCAAGTCAACTATAATTGATAATGGTTGACCATGGTGACCATAGTTAATTATGCTCAATCATAGATGACTATGGTTAATTATGCTCAAGTTAAGAATAGTCAATCACGATGATGATAGTTGATCTTCTCTCTCTCTCTCTCCTCTCTCATCATCTTCATCGTCATCTCTCTTGATCGTCGTCTCCTGCTCTCCTCTCCTCTCTATATATAATATACTAATATATATAAGTAATAAGGTAATATATAGTAGATTATATATCATATATAACACTATATAATAGTATATATATTATATATATAGTCATGAATTAATTAATTATCAAAAAAGTAATATTAATATTAATATACAATTACATTAAGTATTGTATTAATAAACTAATTATTAATACATTAATGTTTTAGTTAACATAGTAATGTATTAATTAATATTTCTATTAAACCCTAGTTTTGCAATGTTGTAATGTGATGTTAAATAAATTGCAATGTAATGTAGCATTGCGATAATCATCACCAAATTGATTATTGCATTGAGACAATGTTTGTCATAATGTGACGTTGAACACGTTATTGTAGCATTCTAGCATCATGATATTAGACCTTGATATTAAATTGAATATTATAAACATTAACATCATAAATCCCAATATAAACCCTTGGGATTAATATTATAAATCCATGGGTTTATTGATATTATAAACCAAGTGGATTAATATTATAAACCCAAGGTATTAATAAAACCAAGGGATGAACATTATAAACCCAACATATTATTAATATTATAAACCAAGGGGATTAATATTATAATCCCAAGGCATCACATATTAAGTATTGTATTAATAAACTAATTATTAATAAATTAATTTTTTAGTTACTATAGTAATGTAATAATTAATATTTCTATTAAACCCTAATATTAAACCTCATTTTTGCAATGTCACATTGTGACGTTGAATAAATTGCAATGTAATGTAATATTGCAACAATCATTGTTACATTGATTATCACATTGAGACAATGTTTGTCACAATGCAACATTGGACACATTACTGTATCATTCCAACATTGTGATATAACCCTAATATTAAATAAAATATTATAAACCTTAACATCATAAAACTCAATATAAACTCTTGGGATTAATATAATAAATCCATGAGATTATTAATATTATAAACCAATGGGATCAATATTATAAGCCCAAGGCGTTAATATTGAAAACCCAAGAGATTAATTTTATAAAATCTTGAGATTGATTTTATAAACCCAGGGGATTAATATTATTTACCCAAGGTATTAATAAATCCAAGGGATTAACATTATAAACCCAATGGATTACATTATAAACCCAATAGATTATTAATATTATAAACCAAGCAAATTAATATTATAAATCCAAGACATTAATATTGAAAACCCAAGTGATTAATATTATAAAATCTTGGGATTACTATTATAAAGCATTGAGATTAATACTATAAACTGAAGGGATCAATAAAACTAAGAGATTAATACTATAAACCCAAGGGATTGGTATTATAAACCAAATGGATTAACAAACCCATGGGATTATTAATATTATGAACCCAAGAGATTAATAAAATTAAGGGATTAATATTATAAACCTAAGGGATTAACATTATAAACACAAGGCATTAATAAACCTAAGGGATTAATATTAAACCCTAGAATTAATATTGTAAACCCTAAGACTAATATATCAAACCTAAGATTATAAATTCTAATATATTATTATACATATTATCAATAAATATTATAAATCCAAGATAGTATAAACCATACGATTAGTGAACCTAATGTTAAATTTAATGTTAAACCCTAATATATAGTCCCTAAGCACAACCACATTAATAAATGTGGTTGTGCTTAGGGATTATAAAACACAATATTAATGTGGTTGTACTTAGGGATTATAAAACACTATTAAACCCTAATATTAAATGAATTATTATAAACCCCAATATTATAAATCAAATAATGAACCCTAATATATAAACCCAATATTAAACACAATATTGTAAACCCCAATATTATTAACCTATTATTATAGACCCTAATATTAAACCACAATTTTGTAATGTCACAATGCGACGTTAAATAAATTACAATGTAACGTAACATTGCGACAGTCATTATCAGATTGGTTATCACATTAAGACAATGTTTGTCATAATGCGACACTGAACACATTTCTATAGCATTCTAACATCATGATATTAAACCCTAATATTGAATTGAATATTATAAACCTTAATATGATAAAGCCTAGTACTATAAACCCTAAGGTTACAAGCTCTAAGATTAATATATTAAACCCTAATGTTAGTATTCTAAGGCCTTGGAATCAAACTAATAAACAAAAGTGATTAATTTGCTTATAATACCTTAATCATGGTTGACAATGGTTCATCATGGTTGATCATAGTGACCTTGACTGACCACTATTGCCCTTATGGTTCACCAAATATGATCATGATTGACCATGATTGATCAATCATGATCATGATTGATCATGATTGACCATGATTAAAGTAAAAATATTTAAATAAAGATGAAGTGAAAAATGGACTATTTTATAACAATGTTATGGTGGACTATTGGTGGACTATTTTTTTAGAGGAAAGATCCACGTTAATATACCTATCAAATGATAGGTTGATTCTCTCCCACGTTATCGAAAGACATATTCTTTAGCCATTATAGATGGAAAACAACCCTTTTTAATAAGAAACCAGAGAAAAATCATATATATGAATACCTGGATGAAATTGTTTATTATTATTGAATATGAATAAAAATAAATAATTAGTTAATAAAATAATTGGACATTCTCCTTTACTTCTTTTAAAGAATTTTAGTATTTATAGAATATGAATAAAAATAAATAATAGGTTAATAAAAAAAACTGGACACTCTCTTTTAATTATTTTAAAGAAGATTGTGTGTAAATAGTGTATTTCTTTTAGATTTAAATTTGTAAGTTTTATCTAAAATTACCCATAAAAAACATAATTCTATATTTTTTTTATTTACATTTTGACATCATTTTGTGTTCCCTGAAACATGGCTATGCTAAGTGATATCTCATAGATGACATGGTAAAATAAAAATATTTAAATGAGGATGAAGTGAAAAGACTATTTTATAACAATGTAATGTAATGATGGACTATTTGCGAGAGAAAAGATCCACTTTCATATGCCTATTAAATGATAAATTGATTCTCTCCCAGGTTATCTAGAGGCACATTCGTTAGCCATTGTGATGGAAAACAACCTTCTTTAAGAAATCGAAAAAAATAATATGTATGAATAACACGATGAAATCATTTATTATTCTTGAATATGAATAAAAATAAATAATAGGTTAATATTCTTTAAAATAAGTTTATTATTTATAGAATATAAATAACTAATAAGTTAATAAAATAATTGGACACTCTCTTTTAATTCTTTTAAGGAAAATTGTGGAGATAGTGTATTTTTTTAGATTTAAATTTTTTAGTTTTATAAGAAAGTATAGGTTAATAGTAATAATTTAGTTTTAAAGTGAAGTGAAGTTATAAATTAGTGTATGAGATTTGTTTTTAGGATAATGGATCAAAGTTTTTCGGTGTTGTTATGCTTATTTGATATTAATATACTAAAATAAACTTGTAATTTTTTAACCATATTCCCATTTAAACCTGCAAAAATTTTCAATTAAAATTGAAAAACCACATTAATTAAGATACCATTTACCCAAACATATTATATACAATATAATATTACATTTGATTCATACCATTTATTTGAAATGATTTTCAAAAGCAAAAGAAATGTGTGCAGTGACATATAAAATTATTCATATTGTTAATCACCAAATTCCTTGGTAAAATAGAAATTGGAATTTGGATTACAATAATCGAGCTTCACAACTACTACATTGAAGAATGAGAAGTAACAATATCAAAACACTAAAACTAACAAATTTGTTTGCAACACTAGATAATCCAAAATTGTTGATTCTCTCCCACCTATCCAAAAATGGCTTCCTTAGACATTGTGGATTGAATTTATTGCGTAGAGGATAAGCTCTTGGATAGCCTGTGGTGGTTAGATCACTCAACTATAAAAAACTTGTTGTTGGAGGTGATGGAGATGTGTAGGGGTGTCCAGGCAGAACTGTACAAGACCCCTCTATTTTAATATTATCTATTGCAAAAAAGGTAAAAGTATTTAAGAATCCTTAAACAATAGTACACGCAAACCTAATTTTTCAAAATTTCACCATAACCCAAAAATTGAAACCTTTAGATGGGAATGCAAAGAAAACACAATAAGAAATATAGAAAATGAAAAGCCTTTCTGGTATCCAAAACCAAGGACTATTTTCCATTGAGTCATTAGAGTAAATGTTTCTGGTAGATGCTTTAAAAGTTATTAAAATTTTAAAAAGATTGTACTAATTAAATAAAACTATAATTTCAAAACAGAAACAAACATCTAGAATGTTGCACAAAGAGGAGGATTATTATCGTCATTACATAATATGAACAGAGAATATGAACAACCAACCATTTCAAGGAATTAAGCACAAAACCTTAGCATGTTTCGTGCACTTTTCCATTTATCATCTACTAATTCATCCACTACAATTAACATCCAAGTCCATATATGTTTCACAATGGAATGCATAGGGACGGATGCACGTAATGGAGTGAATATTACACTTGAAAGCTGAATATGAATCGTTATAATAATTTTTCAATGCATGTTTTTTTAAATTTATTTCCAGTAATTATGATATGTGGCTATGAACAATAAGCACAGTAAAATTTTAATCATATTTTGTAAAAAATTAATTTAAGTATAGTTTAAGAATGTGATTTAAATATACATGGAAGTTAATGGTGTGAATTCTAGCCATTAATAGAGTAGTGACGACAAAAATATATTGGCATCTTTGAGTTTAGAGCAAAAGATTAATTAGAAAATGGATTAAATTCGCTGATTCCAATAAAGTAACACCTATTAGCATAAATACAGTCGAAAAACTCTTCATTGTTCAAAGGTTTTCAAAATTTTCCAAGGACCTAGCCGTAGACTTCACCCAAGGTTTGAATTATAAGAGGTTTGAAAAAATAAGTCACGTGGGCCTTTGCTTAATATGAAAGTTTTCTCGAAATTTCGTGACCCCTTCTTTATAATGTTTCTTTTTATAAAGTGTTTTATTAAAAAGCAAAAGGAGTTATTAAATTTTTGTTCATTCAAAAGCTCATAAAGGGCTTCGTTCAAGAGATTTGAAAAAGACCATTTTGATGAAGTGTTTTTTATAAAAGGTAATAAAGGAGGTTCGTAAAGGGTTTTTTTTACGAGGCTTTTATAAAAATTAAAAAAGGGTTTTATTTTTAAGAGTGAGTTTGGGACTTTGCAAAGGTTTGTTGTAAAAAAGTTTGGTGTTTTTCTCAAGTATGATGGTGTTTTGGAAGATATGTTTTTGGTTTTTTTTGTTAAGTATGATAGTGTTTTGAATGAAAATTGTGCTTTATGGGGGTGCATATTGAAAATCATATTTTATTTTCAAGGGAAATATGGAAGATGGCCTCATGCAATCAGGAAAGAGACTATAAGACATAGGAAAAACAATAGTCATGGGCCATAAAGTATAGCTGAAGAAGATTAAGAAAATGAATCGAAAAGAAGAGGCAAATATTGTTGCCATGTTGGATAGGTTCAGGCCTCAACCGAGGAACTAAGAAGTCTAGCATAGACAAAGAAGAAATCAAGGGTGATTGGTGTAGCTTTGATCTACTACCACCTTCTACGTTTACACATAAATATTTTGATAATTGGGTTATCAAGATGCTAACTTTTCTTTGAGCTAAAGAGTTAATTGAGTACAAGTCTAATAACCCATATGATGAAGTAAGTGATGCTTTAACATTGAATTTTATAAAACATTTATTAGATGAGAAGTGTTTGTGCATTGTAGAAAAAGCTACAAGTTCCAAGGAAGCATGGAAGATCTTGGAAGAAGAATTTGGTGCAAGGGGGGATGACATGCAGCAACAAGATGTGTCAAAATTTGTTGAGACATCCGCAAATATGAAAATAGATGAGCAAGACTCTGAAAAAACAACAGGACTTGGAGAATCCCACTCAAAATTGGATGATGGTCGTGAAGACTATAAAAGTGAAACCCATTATAAAAATATTCATATGGATGAAGAGGATGTAGCAAATATTACAGAGAGAGAAGCTGAAACCTTTGTGTGTGAAGTAGAAGCATATAAATGTCTAAGGACTCCATTGTAATGTGGATGGTGCAAATGATGGTGAATCCCCCTGTGATGAAACACATGTGGTTGATGATTGCAAAGTGAGATGTGAATTGGTGAATCTAGTCGCAACTGATTAATTTAGTGAAGTTGAAATTGTGGATGAGCACATGCATGCTGAGATATCCCACAATAGAGTGAATGAAAATTATGTTGATGTTAAATATGATGAATAACTATTAGTTGGTGATGGAACCCATGTTGAAGACAACATATTTTTAGCAGCAGAGGTTTGTAAACGAGTGGAAAAGAAGGAAGAGAAAGAATAGGTAGAGCAAGAAGCTCTCACTGAAGAGCATAAAGAAAATATTTTTAACATTGATTTTGGGTATGCACATAAACATGATAGCAGTCTAGCTAAGAGAGAATATGAAGAACGAGATGTAGGAAAGGACATGGATGTTTCTAAAGATAAAGATGAAAATATTGAAACCATTTTTCAGCAATGGAGTCAAGAAGATATAAGATACTGCTATCACGAAATATGGCAGAAAGAACGTCAAGAATATGAAACACGTGAAGCAGAGCAAAGAAGATAATTTGAAGATGAAGGGTTGTGGCAACAGTCCAGAGTTGAACAAATATCTAAAGAGGAAGTTGTAGAAGACATGATTATATTATTTTTCAGCACTAATTCAAGGCAAATCAAAGAAACATTACAACAACAAGAAGTAAATAAATATGGAACCTACAGAAATAATGCACAACATAGAATGAAGCAATTTCGAGGATATATAATTTGGAAGAAATGAAAAATAAAATCCCAAATTGTAAAATTTTTGACTCAATTTAAGCCCAACTAAGACATAGACCAACAGACATATTTGAGTGATGATTGAGTCAATGTCTATTGTAAGCCTTGATCCAAGAGGATCCCAGAAAGCCAAAGTTTTGAAGTCCTTGGAACTCAAAGAAACCAATCTTAAATAGAATATCTCATCATTCTAAATCCAACATCGTGAACGACACCTCAAACTGACACTGTATGTGAAATTTATGGCCCACTAAAATTTTCCCAAAATAACTAAAAATTTTGCAGGCAGGACCCACAATACCACTTGGCATGATGATGTCATAAGTATGGATTCTGACCTCATTTGTACAGCTGTTGACATCTACTAGGTGATGTAGCATATGGTCGAAGGACAACCAATCACAGAGTGACACATGTCAGTTGATGTCAACAACTCAGTCAGTCGCATAGTCAGTTGTACGGGCCAATCAGAATGCGCCATGTGTAATCCCAGTCAGTGTACTAGTCTTCACTAAGGAGGTGACAAATTCGACCAGTCTGGAGGTCGATCGAGGCAAAACTGTTGCCTACCTAAAATCTCTAATATCCCCTAAAAAATCGACAGGAAAGTGGATCGTTATATAATAATAATATTTTTTTTAAATAGTTGGCAACCAACTAGCAAGCAGTTAACCCAGCAAACTAGCTGGCCGATCAGCCAACAGTCATACCATATAGATATATATTATATAAATGGGCCAGCAGTAGGAGTCGAACATGCCTGACGGCTCCGTCGGCTGGTCCACTAGTGCCGGCAGTATATACGATTAACCATTAAAAGAACCCCAACCAAAAAAACTTTGGATTTTATATGGAAACAGTGGTTGAGGCAAGGTTTTGGCCCCAAATACAACATTTCCACCAATAGATCACCATGTGGTCAGTGAAACCAAAGCCCAAAAAAATGTTATATAAACACAACTTTGCCATCAACCCAGGGGATAGAAGTCGCAGTGTTGAACCATGTGCCCAAGAGTCAAGATTGTGCACCTTGGCACAAATTTCGAGAGACATACGGAGGGAATTTTCTGAGGAATATTCTATGGGAATATTCTAGGGAACCTTTATAGGAAATATTTAGATTCCCTAGAGCCTCAGAATTCACCAGAGTAGAAATAGGCCAAGTTTATACTCATTTTACTCAGTTTTCTACAAGGAGCACAGTGGTTCAGTCGGCTTCATCATCTGAGAAGATGGACTCCAATCAATCCTCAAGAAGGAATATTTGAGATTCTTGGAGGCTAGATTTTGACCGAACCAGAATAACGTCAACGTCATAGTCATTTGACATGATTCTGCACCACAAATTCAATGGCGATGTCCATTTCTGCAGTATAGCTTTGGATATTCATGCCATCCCCATAAGTGGAGGTATAAAGTGTCGTTTTGTAATTGATTATAATTTGATTTTGCTACCAATTAATGAAATAGGCCTCCCCACATTGAGAATGGTCCAGATATGTAGCCCACATGGGTGAACTCCATTATCATGTTATTTTTGTAACTTTGAACTCATGGTTTCTTTTGAATTTCAATTATTTTATGTGTTTATGTCACTTGGTTACATTCTCTTTTAAATGCAATTATGTATGCATCCTTCAAGTAAAAGATCTAGATCAAGTTTGGTAGCAGATCAGGTCTTCTTGATGTGAGTTGCATGAGTGAATGCTGTAGGAATTTATAGGGTAAGTTCCTCAGACAGAACACTAAAGGACACCGCTCACAAACAGATAAAAGATTAATACACCAGTATTTTTGACGTGGTTAAAACCCTCAAAGAGGGAAACAGTCCACGGCCTGAGCCAACGCAGCCACTTCAGGCAATTTATTAAAAAAGAATGAAATTTTACATAAGCTTCTCTCATGAACAGTTAACCTACAAATGACCCTCCATGCTCTTTAAATAGAGATCATGGACCAATCGGGTGTTAATCCATGGATCAAGTGTCAGTAATACCGAAGAGAGAATGAACCGTCGGATCACTACATATCGTGACCATCGGATTGTAAGTTACAAAAGTACATAGTAAAGAAACACACTTTACCTAACTCTACACTAGACCAAGTTATACTTAACTATATCCTATGTGTCAGAATATCCTAACATCCCCCCTTAAGAACAATTTGGGATAGGATTGAAGGATTTACAAATATGACACAATAGGAGAAGGAAGGAGGCACTAAAGCCTATCCCACCTTAGTGACAACTTCCTGAACTTCAACCATAAATCGAAGTTTAGTAAACTTCGCATTTGTGAGGGCCTTTGTGAAGATGTCTGCAACTTGATCATCGGTTGAACAATATTTTACTTTAAGAACATTGTCGTGAATGAGCTTTCTGATGAAGTGCATGTGCAGTTCAATGTGTTTGCTACACTGATCTTGGACTGGATCTTTGCACAGTTGAATGGCACTTTGATTATCACACCAAAGTGTAGCCGAATGCTGCTGCTAAAAGCCACACTCTCACAGGATTTGACGAAGCCACAAGGCTTCCTTACTAGCTTCTACGACACCACGATACTTTTCTTCTACTGAAGAAAGAGAAATGGCACCTTGTTTCTTGCAAGCCCATGTAATAGGTCCTGAACTAAGAGTGAACACATAACCTGCAATAGACTTCCGATCATCAGGGTCACTAGCCCAATCGGAATCAGTGAAACCAACCAATAGAGGAGATGCTTCAGCACTGTAATGAATCCCAAACTGAACTGTACCTCGAACATAACGAAGTATTCTTTTAGCTGCTTTCCAATGACTTTCATGTGGTTTTTGCATAAACCGAGCAGCAAGGCCAACGACAAAGGAAAGGTCAGGACGAGTATGGGTTAGATACAAAAGTTTTCCTACAAGTTGACGGTATAAGGTAGCATCAACTTTAGGGGAAGTACAAGTGACTGAAATTTTGACTCCAGACTGAAAGGGAAAAGGAGTTGTCTTGCAGTCTTCGATGTGAAAATGGCGTAGAAGATCACAGGCATACTTGGATTGGGAAAGGAAAATACCTTCCTTGGATTGCAAGACTTGAAGACTGAGAAAATAATGTAAGTGTCATAAGTCCATCATTTCAAACTTATTTTTAAGGTTGGACTTCACATGGTTGATAAGGTTGGGATCACTACCAGTGAGGATAAGATCATAAACATAAAGAACAAGAATGATAAGATACTTGCCCACTTTCTTGGTGTAGACAGTATTATCAGTATGACACCTAGAAAAGCCAGATTCTAAAAGAAAGCTATCCATTTTGGCATACCAAGCCCGAGGAGCTTGCTTGAGACCATAAAGGATTTCTTAAGCTCACATACAAGACTCGAGTCTGTTTGTATAAATCCAATAGGTTGTTCAATATAGATTTCTTCATGCAAGTCCCCATGCAAGAAGGCGGATTTAACATCCATCTGATGGACTTCCCATTTGAAAGAGGCAGCAAGGGAAAGAACAAGGCAGACAG
>APFE031506317.1:123509-138175 GCA_000404065.3 Pinus taeda | reverse complement strand
TTAAATAGAGATCATGGACCAATCGGGTGTTAAGCCACGGATCAAGTGTCGGCAATACCGAGGAGAGAATGAACCGTCGGATCACTACATATCGTGACAGTCGGATTGTAAGTTACAAAAGTACATAGTAAAGAAACACACTTTACCTAACTCTACGCTAGACCAAGTTATACTTAACTATTTCCTATGTATGTGTCGGAATATCCTAACAAATTCTAACCAAGAAAAAGCTCTAAAGAGAAGAAGGAAAGCTTAAATCCTTTATATAGAAGTAAGGCGTGTAGCACAAAGATGGAACATGGTAGATGAGGAAGCTCAAATGGAGGAAGAGTGAAATTTTCACAATATCTTCTTCACCATGGCAGAGAAAGTTGACAAGTTGTTTGTAGAATATGAGAAGACAATCAAGCCTGAGAAGAAAGAGCCCAATGATAATGCCTCGGTAAACCATGGAGGTGGAGGAGAAGATCCCCCTCCATCTCCATCCATGAGTGATAGTTATCCTTCTTCCTCTTCTCATCATTCTAACAAGCATCATAGGAATGCATCTAAGAATCCATTTTTTAAGGTAGATGTAAAGTTTGATTTGCTCACATATAATGGAGAATGTAATGCAAAGAAATTAAACAATTGAATTAGACATATCTAGGTTTATTGTCAGATTTAGTAGATCGAGGAAGATGAGGCCAAGATCCAATTAGCATATCTTCAACTAAGTGGCACCACTCTCATTTGGTGGGAGAGCAAGTTTTAGAAAGGTATGAAAAACCTGGGTAATCTCCTTTTTTCTTGGTCCAATTTTGTTTCTCCATTGAAATATCAGTTTTATACTTTAGGTTATTGAAAAAAGGATTTAATGGAATGTAAATACTTGAGACAATGAAAGGGTCAAGATGTACAAATCTTCACAGAAGAGTTTAGAAAACAATCTTTAGATTTGGGCATTTCACTTGATTCACCAGAAACTGTAACAAAGTATATTGGTGCTTTACATAGTTACATCAGGCACTATTTGTTGTTATTTGAGCCTACTATTATTGGTGCGGCTAGCGTGAAGGAAATTCACCTTGAAAGAAGGGGAAATAATGACAAAGAAGATTAACCCAAGAAATCATCTTTCAAACCTCATAATGGCAAGTTCAAGGGGAAAGGAAAACAAGGTAGCTACAACCAAGAGGGAAGAAGGAGAAAATCCATCTTGAACACATTACAAGAAGGAAGGCCATGGTGATGAAAATTGTGGGAAGCTGCATCCAAATTTGAAGCCAAAGAGATTTGGTGGAAAGAACAAGTAAAAGATGGTGGCAATTGTACATCAGGATCTTGGATTCAAATCTGGTGATGAGACACATATCACAGGAGTGGGCATACAAGGTGCCCTTTCTCTTCATGCTAATGAAAATTATGAATTTCATGCAAGTACAAGTTATTCCAATGAGTCTCTTGTTAATGAATGAAAGAGAACTTAATTGTTCCACATTAGAGTTGTGATGAAACATACTAAATTAGAAACCTTGTTTGATCTAGGCTCACAAGAAAATTTGATTTCAGAATCCTTAGTTAAAAAATTAGAGTTAGAGACCAAGCCTCATCTGAAACCCTACCCTCTTGGTTGGGTGTGTGATAAAGCCAAATTACATGTAACCAAGCAGTGTAGAGCTAGATTTGTGATCACATCCAAACTAGTAGATAAGGTTGACCTTGATGTTGTACATTTGGATATCTATGGCATTGTATTGGGGAGCCCATATTTGTATGAAAGGAAATAAGTTTTATTTCGTCATGAAAACAAGTATCATCTCATGAAATATGGGGTAGAATATATTGTTAGAGCTCATCATGCCAAGGTTAGTGCCAGTCTTGTAAGTGTAGGTCAGATGAAGAGATTGATAAATTCCATCAAAGGTTGCATGCTCATGGTTGTCAGAGGAAAATATGTGGAACATCTGAAGCTTTCCAAGGTTGTGATCCCGCTCATAAAAAGAATTGTATGAAATTGTATCTAACTATAATGGGATTTTTTATGAATGAAGTGGGATGCCTCCAAAGCATGATATCCAACATGAAATTCTCTTGCAACATGATGCTCCTTTACCCAATATTGGTATGTATAGGTTGTCAACCATTGAGACGGAGGAGATAAAGAAACAGGTGCCTGAATTGTTGAACCAAGGGGTCATAAGGCAAAGTTCTTCAATGTGTTTCATCCATTGTGTTGATGCCAAAGAAGGATGGCACATGCAGTACCGGGCACTCAAAAAATAGCGGCGAAGAATCAGTACCCTCTCCCTCTTATTGATGATTTATTAGATCAATTGAAAAATGTTGTCTATTTCACAAAATTGGACTTGCGCAGTGGCTGATTAGGTCAAGATTGAAAAACATGATTTATGGAAGACTGCACTCAAGACAAATCAGGGGTTGTTTGAATGGTTGGTGATTCCATTCGAACTATGCAATGGTCTAGCCACATTCATGAGGGTGAATAATGATATTTTCAGGCTTTTCTTAATGATTTTTTACTTGTGCGTCTTGATGACATTCTTGTTTTCAGTAGAACATAGGAAGATCATGTGAGTCATGTTAAAAAGGTGTTTGATGTTTTTCAAAAAGAAAAATTGTATGTCAAAATGTCTAAGTGTAAATTTGGTAAGATCTCTTTGGTTTACTTGGGTCACATTGTTGGAGGTGGACAATTGAAAATAGATCCTTTTAAGGCTGATGTGATTGTGAAGTGGCCTAAACCCACCAATGTTACAGAGGTTCATATATTTTTGGTTGTAGTACAATACTAGAGAAGGTTCATTGGCAATTTCTCCATCATTGCATCCCCCTTGCATGCATTGACATGTGTGAATAAAACGTTTCAGTGGGAAGGAAATTAGCAGAAAGCCTTTGATACCCTGAAAGAGAATATCATTACCGCACCAGTTTTCAGTTTACCTGGCCTCTAGTAGCATTTTGAGATCAAGACAGATGCCAATGGGTACAACATGGTAGCAGTATTTATGTAACAAAGGAAAATGATATGTTACCATTCAAAAACATTCTCTCAAGTTGTTGTGAACTATACCACATATGAAAAGGAGTTGTATGCCTTGGTTGAAAGGATGAAGAAGTGGAAGAAATATTTGATTGGCAAGGAGACCATCATTCACACAGGTCACCAACCCTTGCAGCACCTCTAGTTACAAACCAAGCTTCAACAAGCATGTCATTTCAGATTGATGGGATTCTTCTAGCAATTTCACTTAGTAATAAAATACAATAAGGGCACTAGCAACAAAGTGGAATATATACTTTCTCACCCTCCTATTTCTAAATATATAGTTTTTCAAAATGCTTCTTTATATTTTGAAAGTTATGATGAACAGTATGTTGATAATGAATATTTTAACGAGATTTATGCAAAGCTGACTAATGGATCACAAGTAGACAATTACCATTTCTGGGGAAAATTGCTATACCATCTTAGTAAACTTTGTATTCCCACCAATGAAAGAATACATGTAATCAGAGAGGCACATACATCTCTTGTGTCAGATCACTTTGGTGTAGCCAAAATTGTGTCATTTGCAGAGGTTTTGTTATTGGCCTCACATGAAAAATATTATGACTCGATATATAAAGGGATGTGTGTTTATTCAATTTGCAAGCCCACTAATAGAAAATTTTGGCTCTAAACACCACTCCCTGTTTCAAGTCATCCATGGGAAAGTGTGTCATTAGATTTTGTTGACAATTTGACTTTGTCTAGGAGAGGTCATGACTATTGGTATGTCGTTGTGGATCAATTTAGAAAAATGTGTGTGTTAATACCTTGTAAAGTGCAGATCACTATAAAGCAGATTGTTCATCTCTTCTTCCAATTTGTATGGGTACACTTTGGGTTTCCCATCGATTGTGTCTGATCAAGACTACCATTTCCTTGGATATTTTTGGACGAGTTTGTGGAGAATGATGGACACCAAGCTAAAGAGGAGCACAAAATTTCATCTGCAGACTGGCATAAAAACAAATTTTGTCAACTGCATAGTGATAGATTTAATTCGGGGCTATTTTGGAAAGCATCCCAAGTTGTGGGATGAGCAACTTCCTTATGTACAACATGCATACAATAGGGCAATCCATTCATCCACTCAGAGCTCACCGTTTGAGACATGCTTCGGGTATTTTCTAAAGGATCCCTTAGACATGGTATTTGGGAGAGATGAAGATTCCAGTGAGAAATATGACAAGGACAAGGCATGAAAGTTGATTTAGTGAATTCTGATGATTCACTAGGCAATGCAGGAGTAGTTGGAGAAAAGTCAAGCTCAATATAAAGCTTCACATGACAATCACCAGGTTGATCACCAATTATAGGTTGGAGACTAGGTGTGGCTCCACATAAAAAAATATAGAATGAGATGGGAAGGAAAAAAGTTGAGACCAATCCAATATGGCCCATTCACCATGTTAGAGAAGATTGGAGACAATGATTTTCATATTGATTTGCCAACATACATGCAAATGTACTCAATGGTGAACACTGAAAACTTTAAGCTTTACGAACATCTTTTTATCATGGACACTGAAGAGGTTGGACAGGTTCCTACAGTGGACGACTTTTCACTGGAATACTTGAACAAACAACCTGAGGATATCATTCTTGACAGGAGAACTAAGACTTCACGATCGAGAGATGTGGAGTACCTTAGTATTGATTTCAAGGGAATGCTTCCAATTAAGGCTTATTGGATTGAAAAGAAAAAATTGAGGGAGAAATTCCCTTACTTGCCAATTTACTAATAAAACTTTTGGCGGCTGAAAATCTCATTAGTGGGGAGGAATGATCTAGGAGGATCCCAGAATACTAATTTTTCGAAGTCCTTGGAACTCATTAAAACGAATATAAAATTGAATAGCTCTTCATTCTGAATTCAACAACACAAACAACACCTCAAATGGACACCGTATGTGAAATTTGTGGCCCACTGAAGCTTTTCCAAAATAGCTAAAAAAAATTAGGCAGGACCCACAATGCCACTTGGCATGGTGACATCAATTATATGGATGATTACATCAACATGGTGATGTAGAATATAGTTGAAGGACAACCAATCATGGAGCAATACATGTCAACTGACATCAATGGCCCAGTCAGTCACCCAGTCAATTGTATGGGCCAATCAGAATGCACCCCTAGTAGTGCAATCAACTTGTCGATTTTCACTAAGGAGGCGACAAATTGGACTGTTTTAGTGGCCAGTGGGGGTGAAATTTTCACCCACTTAAAATTTCTAATATCTCCTAAAAAACTGGCAAGAAAGTGCGTTGTTATATAATAATAATATATTTTTTAAAATAAGTCCAGCAACCTCCAGCAAGCAGTCAACCTCGTCGACCAACAGGCCGGCCAGCCGCTGCCAATACCATACCAATAATAAAAGATATATATTAATATATATATAATATATTATATAGGCCGACGACAGGAATTGAACCTGCCTGATGAGTCCACTAGCGTCGATGACGGGGGTATCTACGATTAACCGTTAAACAAACTCTGACCAAAAAACTTTAGATTTTATATGTAAACGTGGTCAAGTCGGGGTTTGAACCCACAACCTCCAGTCCCAAACATAGTTTTTGCACCAATAGATCACCAAGTAGTCGACGAAACCAAAGCCCAAAAAAATGTTATATAAACACGTTACACAATACACAACATAATTAGATATCATTTTGGTATTCAATTGCATTAAGTAAGTCATTCATCTATGACCATTTCCATGAGAGGTAGTTATAACTGACTAATTTCTCATGATTTTTGAATAGTCTACTCAGCACTCATTCCATCAAGTGATGCTCACAGGGGTGAAGAAGTGGGATTGAAACTAGTGAAATGAATCACATAGCATCAATCATCACTTCCGAGGCTTGCACCAGTAACCAAGACTTCCCGAGAGGTCACCCATCCCAAATTTCCTTTGGCTCAAGCGCGCTTAATTGTGGAGTTTTCCCCACAATCAAGCCTACTTAGCTTGTTACCCCATTTGCAAAACCTTAGTAAGTATTGTGCCTCATGAACCATTCAAGTAGAGTTCCCTTCACTCTTTTGAATTAAGTATTGGGGTTTCGCAATGCATTATATTAGATATCATTTTGGGATTCAACTGTGCAAGTAAGTCATTCATCTATGATTTCCATGAGAGGTAGTCGTAATTGACTAATTTTTCATGATTTTTTAATAGTCCATTCAGCACTCATTGCATTGGGTGATGCTCATAGGGGTGAAGAAGGGAGATTGAAACTAGTGAAATGAATCACATAGCATCAATCATCACTTCTGGGACTTGCACCCGGTAACCAAGCCTTCTTGGAAGGTCACCCATCCTAGATTGCCTTTGGCTCAAGCACACTTAATTGTGGAGTTTTCCCCACAATCAAGCCCACTTAGATTTGTACCCCATTTGCAAAACCTTAACACGTATTGTGCCTCATGAACCATTCAAGTAGAGTTCCCTTCACTCTTTCGAATTAAGTATTGGGGTTTTCAGAGTGCATTATATTAGATACCATTTTTGGATTCAACTACATTAAGTAAGTCATTCATCTATGACCATTTCCATGAGAGGTAGTCGTAACTAACTAATTTCTCATGATTTTTTAATAGTCCACTCAGCACTCATTGCATTGGGTGATGCTCATAGGGGTGAAGAAGTGGGATTGAAACTAGTGAAATGAATCACATAGTGTCAATCATCACTTCTGGGGCTTGCACCCAGTAACCAGGACTTCCCGGGAGGTCACCCATCCTAGATCGCCTTTGGCGCAAGCACGCTTAACTATGGAGTTTTCCCCCACAATCAAGCCCATTTAGCTTGCTACCCCATTTGTAAAACCTTAGCAAGTATTGTGCTCATGAACCATTCAAGTAGAGTTCCCTTCACTCTTTTGAATTAAGCTTTGGGGTTTTCACACTGCATTATATTAGATATCATTTTGGGATTCAACTGCTTTAAGTAAGTCATTCATCTATGACCATTTCCATGAGAGGTAGTTGTAACTGACTAATTTCTCATGATTTTTTAATAGTCCACTCAACACTCACTACATTGGGTGATGATTACAGGGGAGAGAAGCCCTCAAGTTGAACTATGTGCCACAGAGATGACACCATGATCCTTGGCACAAATTTCAAGAGCCGAATGGAGGGAATCTTTTGAGGAATATTAACTAGGAATATTTAGATTCCCTAGAGCCTCAAAATTCAAAAGAGCATAAATAGGTTGAGTTTATACTCATTTTACCCAGCTTTCTGCAAAAATAGGCTGAGTTTATACTCATTTTATCTAGTTTTCTGCAAGGAGCACAATGATGTAGTTAGATTTGTCTAAGCTTCCAAACTCCATTTAGCCCTCGAGAAGTAATTTTAGGGGGAATATTTGAGATTCTCGGGGCCAGATTTTGACCAAACTAGAAAAGGGTCGACCTTATGGTCATTTGACACAATTATGTGCCACGAATTCAACTTTGTTGCCCATTTTTGCAGCAAACCATTGCATTTTCAGGCCATCCCTAGAAGTGGAGGTATAAGGTGTCATTTTGTAATTGATTGTAATTTGATTTCACTACCAATTAATGAAAGAGGCCTCCCCACATTGGGCAGGGCCGAGAGACGTAGCCCATACTAGGTGAACTCTATTATCAATTTGTTTTTGTGCCTTTGATATCATTGTTGCTTTTGAATTCCACTTGTTTTATGTGTTTATGTAACTTGACTACATGCTCTTTTAAATGCAATTCTATATGCATCCTTGAAGTAAAAGATCTAGATCAAGCCTAGCAAGCACAGTTGAGCCATGTTGAGTCATATTTGAGTTATTTTGAGTCATACGATCATAATTAAGGGGGAGTGTTGGAAATTGTAATTACTCCCGCATACAAGAGTTGGCTAAATTTGGAGAGTCAGTTAACTGAGTCAAGTCAAGTGAGTTCAGGTTAAGTTATATTTTTGGAAAAGTCAAATTTAAAGTGTGTGTCCATGTGAAGTTATTTTGTGTGAGTCACTAGATGAAAAAATTTAAATACCCCTCACTGGGTTCATTGTAATCATCAAGTTCGGTTGATCAATTGAAGAGCCGCAACTCGTGCTATTGTGATTTTGTGTGAATTTTATGTTACCTTTGTGTCTTTCCTCCTCTGTCTTTCCAATAGCAAACACACCAATTCATAGTAGTAGCATTTCCTTTCATAACCAATGATTAGAGAAGGAGTGTGGAATCTCTTCAGGAGATGCCCGAATTGCTGTATTTTCAAATCGTTGTGGTATTAATGGATTTCCTGTCAAAACTAAAAAAATGATGGGGCTGAAATCATTATATCATCAAGCGACATCAATCATGGTTGCTTTGTAAGGCACTGTAATAATTTCATATATGACATTATTAGAGCTTCTTCAACTTCATGGAAAAGCAGTGTTTCATTCCCTAATTTAGACATACTCAAGGGAAAGAGACGAAGTTGCATTTGAAATGAATGGCACAACACAAAAGACGCTCCTAAGATAAAGTCAAAGGAATTTTTTTGTTTTTTTTGTTTTTATATATCATTTCACTGCTCATTTTCAACTTTTGTGTCTTTGTATATCAGTTCACTTCATTTATATCTGGTTTTGATATTTTACATCAAAAGAAACGTTGATGCTATTATAGAAAAAGAAAGTCAGCTACTACACAAAAACCCATAGATTCTCCAGCTAGTGCTTAGGAAATTGAGGGAGAACCTCCCAATGATTTCATCCACATGAGAGCTACAAAGGGTCAGGCCAGAGATAGTCACAGTGTCGCGGAAAGGGTAAACCTAACCCTGCTATCAAAGTATACCCATTCTCTGAATTGAGAATAGGTTTTTACTAGTTTATTTTATTATTATATTGATTTAGTTTTATTACACTATTATTATATTTCTTAAATTTTTAATAAAGTAAAACTATTATTTTAGTTCTTTTTATAATATTTTAATAACTTTTTTCCATGAATATATTTCATTTGTTCCTCTTTTAGTCTTAGTAAAATCAGTCAAATTCGAGGTTTGGGGGAACGAAAATTATTTTAGTAACTCATTTTCCATGAATAAATTTTATTTGCTTTTCTTTCAGGCCAGAACAGAGAAAATCAATGAATGTTTGATATTTTTGAAGGATTTGGTTCCAAGGTGCCCCTAGGTAGTATTGTCTATCATTTCCTATAAAGATTATTATTCTTCTATTTAAGCTCTTTAATCTAAGAATAATTAACATTCACTTGAATATTCTATGATTAATTTAGAAAGTAGGAAAAGTAGTCGTACTCGAGGAACTCATCAAATATGTACAAATCTTGCATAAACAAATAAAGCTAAGTCAAATCACTACAAATATTCTCATTTTCATATTTTTGAATGCCTCGACATGTTTTTTCAATTTGAATCCATTTATGTGTGATATTTGTAGGTTATTTCAATGAAACTTAAAGCTCTAATCCCTCCTCATGACTTTAGCGTTGAGCTAAATACTAGTGCCAAAGAGGTATGGGAACAGTAATTTCCAATCTTTTTTTGGTTTCCTTATGTGTTCAGTATCAACTAGAGTTTATTATTACCAACCCAAGATCTTTTCCTAGCTGCTTTCACAGCAGCCTCTCGTATAAGACAGTGGAGTATTGCTTCCTAACTTCTCTTTGCAAGGAACAACACTTATTAAAAAATAAAAAGGTGTGTACTTCATCTTTTAGTTAAACAAATTGAAGATCCAAGGTGAGATCTTTGTTGGAATGGTAGAGGAGGAAAGGCATGAAATTTAACACACACACAATAAAATGAGCTATGACTCTTCTATTGATCACATAAAACTTGATAATTACAATGAGCTCGGTGATGGGCATTTAAAATTTTTCGACTAGTGACTCGCCCAAAATTACTCAACATGCAAACACACACTAAATTCTACTTTACACAAAATATGACTTGACTCAACTTGACTCAGTTAACTAACTCTCTAATTTTAGATAACTCTCCATGCGGAGTAACTAGCTATCTTTAACACTCCCCCTTAATTACGACTGCTAAACTAAGACATGACTCGTGAAAACTCAAGCATGTTTATTGGTATATGTCTTAGTTAGGCTTACAACACCCAAGTTTCCTCTATGAAACTCAAATACATCTTTTGATAATGGCTTAGTAAATAAATTAGCCAATTGATCACTCGATTTACAAGGCTTCAAGTGGAATTCTCCATTTCTCACAAGTTCTCATAATGAAATGATACTCTGTATCAATATGCTTACTCTTTTGATGAAATATACTATTCTTGGATAGTGCAATGGCTAAGGTGTTGTCACAATATATTGTTGTTGATCCTTGTTGTTTCTTCTTGAGTCCATCCAATACTCTTCTTAACCATATTTATTTACATGTTGTTGATGTTGTTACTACGTTTTCTTCTTCTATTGATGATAGTGTCACAATAGGTTGCTTCTTAGATGTCCGTGAAATCACACTTGAGCCAAGATGGAACACATAACCATAAGTGCTCTTCCTATCATCCAAACTACTTGCAAAATCACTATCTATATATCCAATCGAATCCTTCTTCTTTGTGCTTGCATACATTATGCCACAATCTATTGTTCCTGCTATGTATCTTAGAATTATTTGTCCTACTCTCTAATGTGTGCCGTTTGGAGTCTCCATAAATCTAGAAATCAAACTAACTCCTTTCATACTATCTCATCTTGTAGTTGTGAGATACATGAGGTTGCTAACCAATCTTTTGAATAGAGTTGGAGTGAAATATGATCCTTCATCATCCTTACTTAACTTTTTACCTATTGCAACTGGTGTAGGGGCAGGTTTGCAATTTTCTGTCCTGAATATTTTCAGCAAATATTTGGCATATTTATTTTGGAAAATAAAAAATCATTTTTCAGATTGCTCAACTTCTATGCCAAGAAAATATTTCATGAGACCAAGATCTATCATCTCAAATTCTTTCTTCATGGTTGTTTAAATTCATCTAACTCAAGATCACCAGCATAAATAATGTCATAAACATGCAAGCAAACAATCAAAATCTGTCCTTGTTCATTTGTGTACAAGGTAGGCTCAATTTTGCTTTAGAAATATCCATTCTTGATCATGTAGCTGTAAATTCTTCTATACCAAGCTCTTAGTGTATGCTTGAGTCCATAGAGCACTTTCTTTAACCTGTAAAAATTATCTTCCTGTCCTTCAACTTCATATCCTGGAGGTTGTTGCACATAAATTTCTTCTTTTAGAATTCCAATCAATAATGTTGATTTCACATCCATCTAATATACTTTCCACTTGTTCTACGTTGTTGTTGCTAAGAATTCTCTTACAGTATCCAATCTGGCTACTGAAGCAAACATTTCTCCAAAATATATTCATGGTTGTTGCAGGAACCCTTTTGCTACAAGTCTTGCTTGAAATATGTCAATTTCACCTTTCTCATTCAACTTTGTCTTATAAACCCATTTCACACCAATGAGATTTTATCCTTTGGAAAATCAACCAAATCCCATGTATCATTCTTTTCAATAGCTTCAATTTCTTCATCCATGCCTTACACCCAATTTTCATCTATGATAGCTTCTTCAAATGATGAAGGTTGAAAAGACAACAACGCAAAATTTGAACTAACATCCAAATAATCATACATATCTTTTAGACTTCTCATTTTTCTCTTACCATTTCTTGATTCATCACCTAATTGATTGCCGGGAGAATTTTGATATGTTCATCTGCTTGAAGATCCATGTTGTTTAGAAAACCTTGGAGTACTTGCTGGTGTGACTTTGTTTGGTGTCTTCTCTTGTGATTCTAGATGATATTTTTCTACTACATCATCCTCTTCAATTAGTGGCACTCTTACATCAATTGTTTTATCTACAGTCCCATTCCATGACTCTTGTTCTTTGAACATAACATCTCTGTTGATTATGGTCTTCTTGGTGACAGGGTTATACAATTTGTAAGCTTTGATTACTCACTATAACTAGTAAATATGTGTTTTTCACTTTTATCATCCAACTTACCTCTTATCTCTTTAGGCAGATGTGCATAAGCTACATATCCAAACACTTTGAGATGAGATATGGTGCAATACATACAAGAACATGCCACTTCTAGTACTTTTTTCATTATTCTCTTTGTAGGAGATATGTTTATCACATAAACATCACATGCAACTGATTCTTCCCAATACTCATTAGACAAGTTTCTTCCTTTCAACATGCTCCTTTCCATGTTCATAATTATCATATTATTTCTCTCTTCCACACCATTCTTCTATGGTTTGTACCTGGTTGTAAACTACCTTCTAATTCCATGTTATTTACAGTAATCATGGAATGCCTTCGAATCATATTCTCCACCACGATCTGGCCTCAATACCTTGATCTGATTATCACTTTGGTTCTTTGTTAAGGCTTTGAATTCTTTGAACTTTGAAAAATTTTCATACTTCTACTTCACGAAATAAACCTAAGTCTTTCTACAATAATAATCAATGAAAGATAGGAAGTAAAAGCTTCCACTGATTGACTATGTCCTCATAGGTCCACATAGTTTGTATGAACTAGCTCTAGTGGATGCTTTGCTCTGTATGAAACTCCATTTGGAAAACTCTCATGGTGTTGCTTTCCCAAGATGTAACACTCACAAGTACTAGGAGTTTCCTTAATGGGAGGTAATCCTCTAACCATCTATTTTTTCCGCAACAATATTAAACTGGAGAAGTGCAAGTGTCCAAATCGAAAGTGTCATAACTAGTAATCATTAGAACATGCAATTGTAAAAGAACTAGCCTGATCATTGTAATTCATGATTAGAGGAAAGATTTTGTTCCTCATCGTCTTCACCTTTTTTATTAGTTGCTTGCTTTGGGGCTTGTAATATATAACATGCTCTTGTCCTTGAAAAATAACTATGTATCCCTTTTTCATTAATTGACCAACACTAATCAGATTATGTTTGAGACCATGAACATAATATACCTATGAAACTTTCTTGAGCTCCCCATGCTTAGTCAGAATGTTGATCACTCATTTTCCATCTACATCCACAGTCTTGTTAAATAATGAATCCATACAAGTGAGAATATTTTTTAGATAAAGGAGGAATGACCTATTATAGAGTTTTTGTGAACCCAATGTTTTGAACTACCAAGTGAGTCCATCATCAGGGGATGCGTCAATAGATATAAAAATCTCAATCCTAAATTTGCTATATGCAAACATCCTCTCCGGTTAGGCAGAAAATATCCTATATATATAACCTAAATCTAGCTCCTGGATACATCATTAAGATTTGAATAGCAATCTCATTCCTAAATTTGCTATCTACAAACATCCTCTCCGGTTAGGCAGAAAATATCCTATATGTATAACCTAAATCTAGCTCCTGGATACATCATTAAGATCTGAGGAATATCTATCGATGCATCCCCTGATGATGGACTCACTTGGTAGTCCAAAATGTTGGGTTCACAAAAACTCTATAACAAGTCATTCCTCCTCTATCTAAAATCCACAGTCTTGTCAGTGCCCAAATTTACCTCTGTCTTCATAGATAGATCTAGGTTTGCAACAAAATTCTTGTTTCTTATCATGTGGTTATTACAACCACTGTCTAATATCCACACATTATTAGAAGATTCATGCATGGTATGGAAATCTATAAACATGGAGTTATTATTCTCTGTAGTGACATTAACACACTAATTTCCTTGGTCAGTTATCTTCTTCCTGCAATCACGGGCACAGTGACCAAATTTATTGCAATAATAACATCTCACCTTTGATTTGTTGACTCTTTAGATGTTGCTAAATATTATTTTATTGCTTCTACTTTCATGTTCCTACTCTTCTCTGCCATCTCTTTAAGCACCATGTCTTTTTCCTTGTCCTTTGCCTCAACCTCTATCTTTTGAAATAGAAACATGACTTTTAAATGTGGTTTCCAAGGTGGAATCCTTTTTTTTCCTATTCTTTTGTCATGCGATATAAGTGATCCCATCGACTCATCAACTATTAACATTTCCAAATCCTTGGCTTCTTCTATGGCTACTATCACAACGTCAAATTTGATAGACAAAATCTGAGGACCTTCTCAACCACTATTTGATATTTAATATCATCACCATAAATTTTTAACTGATTTATGATAGTCATGACCTGATTCATGAATGAATCGATGTCCTCTATTTCCTTCATCTGCATACTTTATAAATCTATTATAGTATTCTACAACTTAACAATATTGAATTTGGCCATACGTTTATAGCTTGTCACCAAAGTCTCCCAAGCAATCTTTGCTAAAGACGTGATCATAATTTTTTGGAACAATGCTCAGTCCACTCCCTATTGGATAAGTTACAACTCTTGTGCATTCTTCTTTTTGTCTTTCTTCCATTATTCCCTCTATACATTACTGAGAGCTTGTTTAGTTGTTTCATCTTTAGGCTGTAGAAATCTACCCATGACATATTCCCACACATCATGCACCTTCACCGTGGTCTCCATATTAATGTCCCACACATCATAACCCTACCCTATAAACGATAGATACTAGGGCTAGAAGCTTGATGAAGCCATCTTAAAAAAATATTCCTTTCAAAT
>APFE031506317.1:77744-99088 GCA_000404065.3 Pinus taeda | reverse complement strand
AAAAAAACCCAAAAACATTTTCTTTCATGCCTCGTAGGAATAGGGACAACTTAGGGAAATTTTTGCCAAATACCCCCAGTGCATCCAACAGCTAACCTTCTCTCTTCTTCAGTGGCTGTGAACTGGAGGAACCTTTAGGTGAGCAACCTAACATATTTGAAGAACCTACAGGGGAAGAAGAAGAGGAACCCATTCCTACTGAACCAATGGCTGAAAACTGAAATGACAGAGGGAATAGAGAGAGAGTTGAGGATGCCTTCCCCATCAGGGAAACCAACGGGGACACTAAGATGAAAAATATAAGCCCCTCTTCCCTGCCTCATTTCCATGGCCTGACCACAGAGGACCCTGACACTTTCCTATTTGAGTTTGTTGTTATATTTCGAACCTATGACTATACAGATGATGAGAAAAAGTTAAAACTATTTCCATCTACCCTCAAGGATGCAGCATTACACTGGTTCATGGGCTTACCTGAGATAACATCACAACTTGGGCTCATATGCAACATGGCTTTAACAACAACTATCGGGACTACTGTAGGTCAAAGGATACTAAAGAAGAAATTTTCAAGATGACCGTAGACCAGGTTGAATCCTTAGAAGACTACGAAAAAATATTTCAGCTCAGTTACAAAAGGGCCAGGTGTGCACTTGACCTTGAGTCACTAAAGTTGGTCCTGCTCACAGGAGTAAGAGAAGATCTTATGGATACCTTACATTTATTAGTAGGAGGATATATCTACCAATTACCCTATGAGGATATCAAGATTGTCTTTAGAAACCATTCTAGGATGGCCAGGAAAAAGGCTAGGGGTAGTCAACCTATGGCCAATACATCATCTTCCAACTCCTCCATCAAGGGTGAAATTGGAAATATGTTGGAAGATTTCAAAAGTGAGATGCTACAAACCCTTGCCTTGAATGTGGACACCATGAAAATTAAAAGGAAGCAAGAGGAAGCAGAGAGAGCCTTGGCCATATTTTGTACTAGACGCACCATGGGGCATCCTAGGAATGAATGTCCTTTGAACAATATTGAAATTTTCTCGGTCTGTGAAGAAAACCACTCCAAAGGTAAGTGCCCTTCTTTACCCAGACTTAAATTTGTATATCAAGGAGCTGAAGGGGTCAATAAGCAACTTTGCTACATTAACCAAAGGGGACCTCCTAGGCCTAGCCCATACTAGTAGGGCATGCAAGGGTCATCCCATGCATATTAAAACCCCAACCAAACCACAACTATACCTTCTTGGGTACCCCCTACTCATCCTTCTTGGTCTACACCCCCTCCTTGGTCCTATGCATCTCAGTATCATTCCCAGCCAGTCATTTCAACCCTACGCTCTGCCACAACCTCAGTGGAATACACCACTCCAAGGGTGGAGGCCCCAATAAAACAATGCCCCAGCTCTATTGCCTCCACCACCTACCCAAACATAGCTCCTACACTCTACTCCACCCAAGCAACCCAGATGCCTACCCAGCCAAATCTAAACCCGAGTAATAGGCAGGCTCAATAAGTATATAGTGGAGAGACATCATATCCAACTTATGTTATGGAAATCCAAGAGATTAACCTGAGATCTAGGAGAGTTTTCCCAGATAACCAACCTCCCCCTCTACCTAGGGAGGTTGAGGAAGAAAGAGAGAAAAGAAACCTTAAAGTAAATCTACCCTTTCCTAAGAGATTAGCCCAACCACTCCAGCCTACCCCAGAAGAAACTAAACTTCTAGAAGAATTGAAAAATTATGTGTAAAGATCCCCCTTCTCCAGGCAATAAAAGATGTTCCCATTTACAATAAGTTGATTAAGGAGAAATGCTTCAAGCATCCAATGAGGTGAAAAAGGGATGCCCCTACCATTAATGTCATTGGGCAGTTGTCCGACTTAATGTTGGGATAGGTAATATGTCCAAAATATTTGGACCTTGGAAGCCCTGTAGTAGATGTGCACATCAATGGCACCATTGTCCCACACATTCTGATCAATCTTGGGACTTCCATCAATGTGATGACCAAGGACACCATGCTCAAGCTCAACCTCCAAGGGTCATTGAGGAAGACCACAATAGTTCTACAACTTGCAGACAATTCCACAGTAACCCCTGAGGGAATTGTGGAGGATGTGATGGTCTCCATTGACTTTTGGGAGTACCTTATAGATTTCCTAATTCTCTAGCCTAAGGCTAAGCTTACTGGCTATCCTCTCATCCTTGGGAGGCCATGCTTGGCCACAGCCGATGCTTACATTAGTTGTAGAGCTGGGAATATGACCATCAAGAATGGGCATATGTCCAAGCAGTTAGTCCTATACCCTCTTGCTCAACCATCTCTAGAGCATGATTTACCTTTATGGTTGGAGGAGGAAGAAAAATATGAGGTTTTTTCCACCCAACTTTATGCTTTGGAAGAAACCATGGGAGGAGGACAACAAGATGACTTGATTGAACACCTGCTCCAAAGTCCAACTCATGGTTCATTACCATTAGAAGAAGAAGTAAGGGAAACCCAGAACAATCATCCAATTGACTTATGCTTGGCCGATTCCAACCCACTCTATGTCAAAACCATAGAATTTGATCCAAAGAAAACCTTGAAAATTAATCCATCTCTTTCTTCTCTTGAAAAGGAGAAGTTATGCAACATGTTAAAGGAAAACCTAGAAGCCTTCACTTGGAGTTACAAGGAAATGAAGGGAGCACACCCCTCAATTTGTACTCACCACATATATATCAAAGAAGGTTGCAAGCCAGTCCGGCAACCACAAAGGAGGATGAATCCAGCTCTTAAAGATATAGTCAAAGAAGAACTACAAAAATTGCTAGACGCAAGATTCATTTACCCTATCTCCGACAATGAGTGGGTCTCCCATTTAGTGTTAGTTCCTAATAAAAATGGTAAGTGGAGGATTTGTGTTGATTACAAGGAGTTGAACAAATCCACAAATAAGGATCATTTTCCTCTACCCTTCATTGACCAAGTTCTAGACAGCCTCATAGGGAAAAAGTTTTTTTCTTTCTAGATGGATTCAGTGGGTATGACCAAATCTCAATCTACCCAAAAGACCAAGATAAGACCACATTCACCTATCCTTGGGGTACTTTTACCTATAGGGTCCTTCTGTTTGCCCTATGTAATGCTCCTGCCATTTTCTAGAGAGTAGTCTTGAGTATTTTCACCAAATTAGTCCATGATGCAGTGGAAATTTATATGGATGATTTTACAGCTTATGCCTATGATTTTTAAGAAGCCCTGACTAACCTAGGGAAAATACTACACAAATGCATTGAAATGAACCTGTCTCGCAGTCCTAAAAAATTTGAATTCTTAATTACTGAAGGGACCTTGATAGGTCATTCAATATCTCAGCAAGGACTGCAGGTGGACCCGAACAAAATAGCCATCATCCAAAGGGTCCCACCTCCTCAAAAGTAGAGAGATGTCACGAGTTTCTTAGGGATAGTTGGATACTAACGAAGGTTCATAAAAGACTTCAACAAATTGGCCTCTCCTTTATTTGGGTTATTGGCCAAAGATTCTAATTTATATGGTCAAAAAGTTGTCAAGAGGCCTTAGACATTCTAAAGGGTAAGTTAACCACTGCACCAATTCTCTGAGGCCCAAACTGGGCCCTTCCCTTTAATATTCATGTTGATACCTCACACAAAGCCATAGGAGTAGCCCTTGGTTAGGTAGAGGAAAAATTGCCTTATGCCATCTAATTTATCAGTAAGAACTTGTCAAAGGCTAAGCTAAATTATACAGTGATCGAAAAGGAACAACTGGTTGTAGTGCATTCATTAAAAAAATTCAGGCATTACATTACAGGCCATCAAACATTTGTGCATACTCACCATGCTGCAGTCAAATATTTAATGAACAAACTAGATGTGAATGCTCGAATTATAAGATGGTTTCTTTAATATAGTAGTTTGATCTAACCATTTTTTATAAGCCTGGTAATGAAAATGTTGTTGCAAAATTTTTATCTAGTATGAATGTGCCGGCAGGTGAAGAAGGAATGGTGGATGACCACTTATGAGACGAGCATTTGTTTGCTATTTCAGTTCTCTCTCCATGGTTTGCTCATATAGCAAAACTATTTTCTATCAGCATAGTTCCCACCAAACTTTCCCTCCAAAGAAAAGAGCAATATAGTCAGGAAAAGCGCCCCCTTCACTTGGATTAGGGGCAATCTTTTCAAACTTGACCCAGATCAAATCTTGAGAAGGTGTGTCAAGGAATTGTTGGCATTATGTTTCTGGTATGGCTATATGTTACAGATGTTGTACTTGATGGCAACACCCGTGGAAAGGCTCTCAATATGTTGAAAATTAAGAAGTACACAGGAGAACAGTTCAGAAGATGCGTACCCATAGGTACATTGTGAAGGGACCGCGGCCAGACACGCAGGTCAGCCGTTCAGGAGGTGCGTACCCCCAATGCACTCACTTCAAGGTAGAGAAAAGCACACGTGGGGTTTCTTATGTTTAATCTTTGGTATTTAGCTGACGGTATTTGTGTTATTATGGTTTTGGCTCGTGGTATTGATCCATGATTTTAGGAGGAGCTTGCCTATATAAAGAAAAGAATTTCCCTTGGCTAAGAATCTTTTGCAAATTGAATATCTTAAGATCTGAAATATTGGGTTATTGTTTCAAAAGCTTGATCTTTATGAAAGTGAAGTGGAAAGCGAATCTGTGAAGGGTGATCTCTCGAGCGCATGATCAGATCTGGGCATCCGACTAACTGTAGCACACTGGTGATCTGCAAATTCGGCCCTAATCAGAAGTACTCAGGTCTTTAACGGTGCCTCTGCGTGGGTACGCAGAGCAGAAACAGGCGAACTGCGTGGTTACGCAGAGCAGAAGAAGGGTAACTGCGTGGGTATGTAGAGCAGAAGAAGGGTAACTGCGTGGGTACACCGAAGCAGAAGAAGAAGGGCTGCATGGGTGCACAGCGCAATAGTGGTTCAGGTGTGTACGCACAGTAAAAGTACACGGCACGATAGTCTTTCTGAGTGCGTGACTACAGTGGCAGTACGCGGCGCGATAGTGTATCTGGGTGCGTATTGTACGCAGCGCGGTAGAAGAAGCAGTGCGTGGGCACGTGGCACAGCAAAAGGAACTCTGCGGGTATACGCAGGGAAGCAGAAGGTGAAGTGCGTAACGACGTAGGCCAGAGAAAGGAAAATTGCGTATCTGTCTCATGACTTTCTGTTGACTGAATTTTTTGTTGATAAGGTGTTCTGGGTTTAGTTCTGTTTTCTTGATCTGGTTACTGCAGTTGACTGTGAAATCTACATGTACTTGATGATCATTTGATGTTTATGAAAAGTGGTCCTTGTAAGAAAATAAGTAAGGGGGATTGTTGCTCCCTTCCAGGAGAGACTGGAAAACGAGAGAGAGTTGTAGCTCTCTGCAGGTTGCAGCCTGCGTAATGGCAAAGGACTGCACCAGTACAAGACCATTGTAAAAGGAGTTTCTAATTTGAGAGAAGATAAAGACATATTGCAGCAGGTGGTTTTCACCCACATTGGGTTTCCACCTTATATCTGGTGTTCTTTGATGTGACTATCTGTTTTTTCTTGTTCATGATCATTATTTTATGGTACTGATATGCAAAAATAATTCAAAGTGTAAATAAGGAAGATTTGTTAAAAGAACTAGATAATACTGATTCACCCCCCCTCTCAGTATTATTTTCAACACCTTCTTGGCAAAATCTTGCAACTTGCATTCCATTAACAAATAAATGCAAATAGATGCATCAATAGACATGCAGTCTTAATTGGATAAGAACTCTAACCATTTCTTACCAATCCATTTCAAGGGTCTTTCCTATGTCTACACATCCACATCAACATGTGAATCATCCTGAAACACATCATTCATGGAATCTTCCTTTCCATTTCTGCCATCTTCTCTTTCCACCTTCTTTTTCAGCTTTTGTGGAAGCATTACTGGATTTAGAGTCCAACACCTTTCAACAAGATGTCCTTGCTTATGGCAGTAAGTGCAACACATGTGCATCTTCTTGACAACATGATTTTCCTTGTCCAATGGACCTTTGGCTTCTTGCTTCTTTCCTTCAAAAGTTTACTGCATGTGGCTATCCTCTTCCAACATCTAGAAACATTATGGTTATCCAAACCACAAAAGGAACATGCAATTATTTTCCCATATCCATGTGGAAATTTATAAAGGTGAAAGAGACCTTATGATTAACCAATTGTGGAATTAATAATGTGCTTGAAATTAGCTGTATGCTTATGTTTGTTTTAAATTTGTTTATGTGCTGTAAGTTGATTTGCTTAAACTGATATCAAACATATAACAGTGGAACAATGCTGCAATTAATAAACACATAAGACAACAATATAATATGGATTTCACCTAAAACTCTTGGGCTACATCTCCTTGAGCTCTAGTCAACTCGACGAGGCTCTCTGGGATTATGGCATAAGCCCTTTTACAAGCTCCATGCTCAATTCCACTGGTTTACACAGAACACAATGGGCTTAGAACACTATCTTATCCCTGGCTTTGAAGCTCCTGACTTTTTGGCTTTGGCTCTTCAGCTTTGGCTCTAGCTCTGGTTCTGGCTCTTCAGCCCTGGCTCTGGCTCTCGCTATGGCTCTGTGAGCTATAAGCAGTTTGCTTCACCTCCAAGAAACTATCTCAACAACTTTCAACTCTTTGGTTTTTCCACTTGACCTCCAAGTGACTCCAAAGACTCCCTCAGCTTCTCTGCACTTCCCGCTTTCTACTCTCTGCACTTCAGCTACCTCATCAATTGAGCTCTCTCGCTTCTTTGAGGCATTATTCCAGCTCTGCGGCTTCCCCAGTCATTTCTATGCGTGTAATACTTCCTCTGTGGTTTTGTGACTTCTTCTGCTCCTTGTCTCTTCGACTGGCCATCTGGCTCTGCGGCTCTGTGGCTCTCAAACACATCATTGTCTACAAAAACACCTGCTTGTAGCGTGGTACAATGATCAGGGACAGTTACAAAGGATTTGGGGCCTTCCCTCAGGTGAAAACCCAAAAATGGACAAAATTCCATTACACAAAGATTTACTGGAAAGTACACTATCAGGCGCATAACACGGACTTCAAACAATATAGAATCGTGTCTATAATCCATTTTGGGTTCACGCTTTATCACATATCGCAATCACTTTGGCATATTCCAAAAACCCAATACACAGGAAATACAAAGAAATCCCGCATTTCTGGATTTCAAATATTATGAAATCGCGCTGATAATCCCTATCAGGTCCGCAATATCGGAATCATGTCGTCGTATGGCCAAAACCCAAATACACTATCAGGCATGAAATTTGGACTCAAAATTCCATTAAATCGCCCCTATAAACCCTATTGGGTCCGCCATTAGTCGACATATCGCATCGCATAGGCCCGAGGATCTTTCCTTTATACTAAGGCATACACTGACACTGATAATCGGCAATCACAATGTCGGATCGGCCCGGGGGTCCTTCCCTTATATCATGGCACACCGACGCCGATCGTTGATATCGATCGTTGCAATCGCTCCATCGCATCGCTCGAAGGCCTATCTCCGACCCGATATATTGGAGTTCGCTGATCGAGGGTTTCCTCCACCTGCCTTAAGTCTGCCCTTTGAACCATTTACAATGCAAGTTCCTTTATAAGGCCTTTTATGCCATTTTTCAAAGAATTTGCCTCCTTTTCAAAGGAACAAGGCAAACTTCGTTTTGCGATAACTTCATCATCCGAAGTCCATTTTAGCCCATTCAAGTTGTAGTGGATTCAGAATGAAAAGAACTACGTAATGGACTATTTACAGGAGCGTCCTTGGACTTTCATTTTCCTCTATGAGGAACACTTAGACTTATAAGTCTATCCAAGATCCATTTTGGATCAAGGGTGCTAAGATTGGAAAGGACCTCATACAACCTTCTTCCCCCTTCCACTACCCTTCCTCATTAACTTTGAAGCCCTCAGAATGCTCTTAGATTCGATCCTGTAGAAAAATAGGGAAATCAAGTAGCATCCTACAACAATATTGTAGCATCCTATAATGCCATGTAAAAACTCTCCAAACTTGACTATAATTTTCCTTAAAGCTTGATTTTTTGCTCATAGCCCTTCATGATGCCCCATAGGCCTTGAAACCAAGTTTGAGGAAGACTAGAGACAACTTAGGGCTTGTCTCTTCACCACTACAATTCATTTATGCAATTAGGATTAGTAAACAAGTTCATGAATTGCATGGTATAATAATGGTGTGCATGATTACTTTTTGAAGCACTTAATGAAATTTGTTACTAGAATATGATCTCTTTTGAGTGCAGTGGTTGGAAGTTAATTTCATTCTCTTTACTTTATGAAAGCTATATTAGGTTTGCCTTCTTTGTTTTATGTTTCTTAAGCTAGTGTTTCCATTCCAAGCATTGTCATTTTCTTGCAAATAGACTAGAATTTCCTTTGATGTAACATTTACTTTCCTGCAAGTAGATTAAAATTACCATTTTTTCAAGTTGAATAGCATTTACATTCCTACAAGTAGATTAACATTTCCATCTTTGCAAGTAGACTAGCATTTACACTTCTACAAACAGATTAACGTTTACTTTTTTGAAACATTTCTATTTCTGCAAGTACTAGAATAACATTCCCATTCCTATAAGTAGATTAGCATTTACTTTTATGCAACATTTCTATTTCTGCAAGTAGATTAGAACTTCCTTTTTTTAGGATTATTCCATTCTTGCAAAGTCTAGATTTAGTCTTTATAATGGTATTTGTATACCTTGGGTTCGATCACTTCCTCAGATCAACATGAGTATAAATGAGCTTACTATGCATACAACACTGTCACCTCTTAAGTTTTTACGAACATTGGGTTGATAAATTAAAATTTGGTAGCCCTGGGAATTGCAACATTCTTGTTGAAATGCTCGACTCATCACTTTTTGGCGCCGTTTCTAGGGAGGTGTCCAAGTAGGTGTTGTTTCTCGTTAAGAGTTTCTTTCTTTTCCCATTTTAATTTCACTTTGCATCAATTTTGTTTGTCTAGAAAAATTCAAAAAAAGAGAGGAAAAAACAAAAACACATAAATTTATTTCATGCCTTGTAGGGTTAGAGATAACTTTGGGAAATTTCAACCGGGTTCCCCCACTCCTTCAAGCAGTCAACCATCAATCTTCTTTGGTGATTGTGAACCTCATATTTTGACCACAGAGGATTTGGAAAATCCTTTAGGTGAGCAGCCTGAGATCTTTGAAGAACCCATAAGGGAGGAAGAACCTACATCACCTACCCAAAATATGGATGAAAATAGGCATACTGAGCTCTTTCATATCATATAAACCAATGTGGAAGCCAAAATGAAGAATTTAGGCCCAATTGATCTCCACGCTTCCATGGCCTAGCTTCTAAGGACCCTGATACATTAATATTCAAGTTTGTTGTGGTTTGTAGACTTACTCTTTTGATGAGAAAAAGATAAAGTTGCTCCCTTCTGTTAGCACTTAGAGAAAAACTTGGCTGCGGGAAAAACCCTGAGGTAACCTCAAACCTCTTTTAGGTTGGAAACTAGCCCTTCAACTCGGATAGGGATCTCTTCATAAAACTCAACTACTCTATGGTCACTATAGTAGAAGGTTTCGCAGTTGAGTTCGGTGGCCAAATTTAGATCATAGGATGAAATTTGTTGGGCAGTTTACAAAACATACCATTGGGCATGGAGGCCAATTCTAAATAATTACATCTACAGATCTCATGAGAAAGCTATAAAAAGAATGATAACAACAAATCCTTTGATTGTCTGAGAAATTGGAAGAAAGAGAAACAAGAATGGAACATAGTTTATGACTAACTGAGGCACTAAATACTAATGGATGATAAACACAAGAAAGGAGCATAAATGAAATCCAATCTTAGATACTAACATTTTCAGACATGAGAGAAAGTTTGCATAACAAAGAGGAAACTGATAGGGAAGTACAACACATGAGTTTCCTACAAAATGCTCATTAAAAACTATAAATATATTCAATACTGCTCAAATATACCGGAATGAAAATATGTTTTTTGATAAATTCAAACCCTTCTTCATTCTTCATAAACTCTTTTATATAACTTACATAAATTGTTTGCAAAATAATAGCCTCCATATTAATTACAATAATATGAGATATCTAAAATATCTTCAAGTTCATGCATGTAAAATATAAAACTTAGATACATTCTGTTTTTCCTAAAATAGCTAGATGAAAATATGTTGATATGTAGGTGAATTAAACTATCTCTCAAACTGTCTCCCTTGGAAAAAGAAACAGGTCCCTATCTGGTGTCTCAACATCCTAGCTAACAAAACATGTCCCTCAACAAATCATGCCCAAAACTCCTACCAAATCGCTTTTCTCATCCTTATTTCTTTTGAATCTCCTGGAAAAAATGTTGATATTGTTGCTGTCAGCTTCACTGGTTTTCTATTTATAGCTTTCGTTGACAGGCTGACTTTTATAATTTTTGTTTCCACCTGATTTTAAAATTGCTGACAACTGGAAGGTCAAAATTTTCACCTGTCTAAATATCGCTGACAATGGAGATGTCAATACTCCCTCTTTGCTCCAAAATCATTGATAGACTGACTGTTGGCTTTTGTCCCTGTATTGTTTTGTATCAACCGACACACATAGTTTTCGCTCCAAAATAGCTGATAGTGGCTCTGTCAACTTTATCAAAAACAATAATGATGGGAATGTCAACTTTCCCTACTATTCTGCTGCATAAAAAACTATAAGGCCAACTATCAAAGATAAAATGAAAACCCTATTTCATGAGATAGATAGGAAAAAATCTAAGTTTAGTCCCCCAAGAATCTTAGCTGAGGGTACTAGCAGCCCTGAGTAATACATCCACCTTCTCCAATCTTTGCTTTTTGCTTTGCCTTGTCCCCATGGGTCCCTTTTTCACAGTTTCTCTGCCATCACTCTTCTTAAAGCTTGTAGCCTTCTTCCTGTTAATAATGAGGTCCCTTTAGTGGCATGTTGTCAATGTCAATCACCTCCTTGGCCTACTTTGGGTTATTTCTGAGTTTGATCTTGTATCTTAACTTTTTAGCTGGCCTTGTATGTCTATTGCGACCTTTGAAGACTTCAAACAATGTCTCCTCCTCTTTTCTTTCAACCTCTGGTTCTTTGTCCTTGGGATCCTCTGTTTTAGCCATGTCTGTAGGGGAAGTTTTGGAAGGTGAAGTCACATGTTGGGAAGGACTGATATCAATAGGTGGGTTCACAGGGGATATAGGGCCTGGTTTATGAAGCTAGGCACTTTTCCTCTAGTAAAAGTTAGGGATCTTTGGACCAGATGATGTAGATCTAACTTCTAGGTTTTCATGGCTAGGAGGGGGCTCAATCGAAGCTTGAGTTTTAGCCTTTTTCCATTTTTTGCAGTGTGTGGTCTGCCTCTTCTTCTCGTAAGGGGTTGAGGTTGAAAACCCCCCAAAAAAGGAAATGATTGTAGGTTCTTTCTGCCTTAGCTAGCTGGATTTCTATTATCAGATTGATCAGGGCATTGTGGTATACAAAATGAGAGGAGGGATTTGTACGATCCCTAAACCTAGTTTCCATATGTTTAAAGCTATATAACAAATAAAAACATGGACTAATTCTTATCTAACTAGCAAGATGTGCGAGAAAATAAAGATGGTATAGGTTTACTCGATTAAACTGTCCTTCACAAGTAAAATATTTCTGACAGAGGCATAAAGGGACATTCCATTTGTCTTGCAACCACTCCTTTCGAACTCCAACACACCAATTTTTCCCTCTGAATTCTTCTTTGAAGAAGAAAGGGACATTGATCCCCGCCAAAACATGACTGTGGAAAATCTTTCACTGTCCATTGGTAAGGCTGCAACCTCAACAATGGTTTTCTCTTTAACTGGAAATGATAAGCTTCCCACCTCCACACGATTCCCATCGAACCCCTACACATATGATTGGGCCATTGCATCATGATAGTTGGTGTAATGGTGGAAGAATTTGCTCCAACTAGCTTGCTGAAACAATTGATGAATTTTGGGGTAAATGTCTAGCAAATCCGACGCTTTTAGCTTAGACCGGTTCGCCTTACCTCCTTTCCCCATCTTGTTGTGTGATCTTCCCAAGATTTGGTTGTGAATCCCTATGAACAAAATGGTTAACACTGACAAGTGTAAATGACTCATCACTAACAACAAACAAACGATTTGACAAGACAAGGTAAGATAAGTTGATATGAAGATGACATAACAATAATGGAAAATGAATAATCACAGGGTTTCAGGTTATAATTACAGATGAAATCTATATCATATGGTAATATCATGTTAAATGATGTTCATTCATTTCAACAAAGGAAAAATGATTAATCGATACTTTTTCCCTCTCGAAATAAATGGAGACACCTTTCAATGAAAACGTTGACGTTGACGTCGTTAGTACAATCATCACTTTTTGAATTTAAAAACTGGTTTTGGCGCTAACAATTGGCCTATCAGCCAAAATGAAAAATGTTGATACCCCCGTTATCAACGAATTCATTTGCAAGACCATATCGGATCACTAAAATGCTGATGCGGGACTATAAGTAATTTCCCCTGTTAATTACAATTAAGATGCGTGATTTTCAACATTTTCTAAAAAATTAAAAAAATGAAGTTTATTGTGATAACACCTTCTACACTCAAGGATGCAACCTTTTGCTGGTTCTTGAGCTTGGAACGAGGAAACATCACCGCTTGGGCTCAAATGTAGCAAGATTTTAATAAGAAATATAGAGACTATTATAGATCAATGGAAATTAAAGAGGAGATATTTAGAATGACCCTAGGGCTAGATGGATCCTTAGAGGATTAAAGAATGATTTTAAATCAATTACAAAAGGGCTAATTGTACCCTTGACCCATAATCCCTAGAGCTTGTACTTCTCTAGGGGGGAGGATTTGATGGATACCCTTAATAATGCTGCCTAGCAAAGACATTTACCAACTAACTTATGAAGAGTCTATCAAGACAATATTTAAGAATCATTCTAGGGCTGCTAGGAAGAGAGGTAGGTCTAGTCAAGGCCTAGTCAACTCTTCTCCCTCTACCACAACTATCAAACATGAAATAGGAGTACGCTAGAAGACTTTAAGAGTGAGATGTTGAATACCTTTTCCTTACAAATGGATATTATGTAGATTAAGAAGCAAGAGGAGGTAAAAATGGCACTAGCTATCTTTTTCCCTAGATGCATCAAGATGCACTGTAGAAATGAGTGCCCACTAAATGCAATAGAAGTTTGATTTGTTTGTGAGGAGAACAATGCAACTGATAAATGACCCTCTCTTCTAGGCCTGAAGGCTATATACCAAGGGGCAGAGGGTGGCTTGGAGTACTTTTTCTTCATTAACCAAAGGAGGCCATAAGGTCCTCGACCATATCAACAAGGCATGCAAGGTGCACACTATCCCTCTTTCAATTCGAACTAGAGTGCATCCTTTTAACCTTGGTATCCTCCAACCCACTCACCTTGGTCCATGCCTTCTCCTTGGCCCTATCCTCCGTAGCATCCTCCTCAGCCTATCAATCCACCTTCTAGCCATATCAACCTCAAGCTCCTCAATGGAGCAACCCTTCACAAGGATTTAGGTCTCAAGCAATCGAACCACCTACCTTAATGCCTTCTCCTCCACCTCAACCACAACTACCCCATAATAATCTATTTAAGCAGCCTTAGATGCCTGCCAAACCCAATCTAAACCTGAACAACAAGCTGGTCCGACAAGTCTATAATGGGGAAGCATCCTATCCTACCTATGCTATGGGAATCCTGGAAATCAACCTTAGGTCTGGGAAGTTACTTCCAGGTGCTTACTCACCTTCACCATCTGAAGATCTTGAAGAAGAGAGGGAAGACTGCCCCTTAAGCCAATATACCTCCCTATCTAGAAAGGTTGGTCCATCCTAAACAACGCACCCCAAAAGAGACTAATCTTCTGGGGTAAATGAATAATTTATGTGTTAAAATACCCCTTATTTAGGCCATCAAGGATGTCCCCATCTATAAAAATTTTATTAGGGAAGAGTGTTTCAAGAGGCCTTGAAGAAGAAAGAGAGATTCCCCCACTATTAATGTTGTTGGGCATCTCTTCTATCTAATGCTTAGGAATTACATCTCCCTAAAGTATTTGGATCCTGGTAGCCTGATACAATATTGTAGTCCCCAACACATCGATTAAATTTGCGGCTGCAATCAATGTCATGAGTAGGGAAACTATGTTGAAGCTTAACCTCTAAGAAGCCTTGAGAAAAAACCACCACAATGTTGTGGCTTGTAGATATATCCATAGTAGCCCCTAAGGGTGTCATTGAGGATGTGATGGTCTCTACTGATTCCTAGGAGTACCCCACAGATTTCCTTGTACTCCAAACCAAAAGCAAGTTTAATGGATATCCTCTCATTTTGGGGAGACATTGGTTAGCTACTATTGATGCTTACATCAATTGCAAGGATGGAAACATGAAAATTAAAAATGGGCACCTTAAAATGAAGCTTGTATTATACCCCCCTTGTCAATCCCTTGTTGAGCATGATTTACCTATGTGAGTAGAGGAAGAAGAAGAGGAATATTTTTATCATTCACCCCCTAACCAATCCATACATTAGACACCATTGTAGGAAGCATGAAATTGGTTGAGGATTACTTTATTGACAACCTCTTGCAAAACCAACCTCTCGCTGCGATGCCAATTGATGAGATAGTAGAGGAATCCTTAGGGAAATATGAGAACAACACATGGGCTGAACTTTTCATTGTTGGTTCTGATCAATATCATGCTAAGATTGTAGAAGTTAGTCTATCCAAAGCCCTGAAAATCAATCCTCCCCTCTCAGCAGAGCAGAAAGAGGAACTTTTCATTATGCTAAGACAACATCTTGATGCTTTTGGTTGGGACTATAAAGAGACGAAAGAAGTGCATCCCTCACTTTGCACACATCACATCTACATTAAAGAGGGATGTAAACATGTGCACCAAACCCAGAGGAGAATGTGTTGAAGAATCTAGGGAAAGTAGGATTAATGTGATTCTTCTTAGTTTGATAACTATTTGTGAGGCATTTTAATTTTCTTATTAGCACAATATTCTCTTTGACATTATTAGAGTGTGTGTTTCTTATTTCATCAAATAGCTACCAAACACAAAGAGACAAGAACACAAGATGTTGGCATTCTTCCCGGGCCAAAACCTCTCCCTCTTGGAGATGAAAATCTGCACATAATTATTCTTATAGAGATTCCATTTGACGAACACCAAGGCCATGTCCCTTGACACGCTATGCCACTCCAAGACCAAGACAATAATCCTATTCTTTGTCACTGCTGAGATCATCATCATGACTGCTGCTTCACCGAGATCACTGCTGCATCATGACTACTCCTTGATTGAGACCACTACTGCACCAAAGTCTTCATTATAATCTTTTATGAGTGTGATGATACCTTGATGTATGTTGAGATCCTTTCTCTACGTTGCGACTGTGATCATATTTGTTACCAAGACTGCATTGAGAACTTCATCGAGTATATGAATGTGTTCTTTTCACTGAGATCATCCTTGTCATTTTCATGCTGTGCATACATCACTGTAATACTTATGCTGATAGTGTGTACTCCTATATCATTTGATACAGGAGCATCCTGCTCAAATGTCGTTACTTATTTGGTTGATTTAGGGGGTGATGTTTTTATTAATTATTTTATAAATTGTGTACATTTTAAGAGAAAAATCTGAGTGTGTGGTTTATTGTATATATTCTCTTATAATTGAGAATATGAGAGGAGTTGGGTTGTATAGATATGTTAGGGATTATGAGCTCCTTGAATAGAAATTAGTTGAGTCAAAAGAGGGATAAGATATTTTAGGGATTTAGTTGAGTGATCGATGGAGGAAATCATGGATTTAGAATAATCCATAACTATGTAATTAATTTTATAAATATAAGCCTGTGTATAAGGACAGAGAGGATAGAGAGGATAGGGAGAAGTAGTGTTAGAGGAAAAGTCAGAGATGGGTGTGAAGAAATGTGTGAGGGCCATTTCAAATGTAGAAATTGTGCCAAGTATTTTATGTATATAGTTTGATTAATGAAATAAATTTTTTCATTATGTTATTTCATCTTGGATGGTTGTTGATTGATTGAATTCTTGTTGAAGTCTTGGATAAGAGATTAGCTCCTTTAATGTTCTATTTTGAAGAAATTCTATCATTTTGAAAGACCATTGTAATAAGTTTAATCTTTAGATCTGAAAATATGCATTGAAGGAGCCTGTGATGCAGAGTTGAAGTTATCAACGCAGAAGGTATTTGCAGAGGTCATGAAACTTGACCAGCTATTACGAGATCTCTTAGTGATTGGAGCAACGTAAAGTGTTTTAAGAATTTGGAGTGTGTATGTGTAATTTCTTTACAGCATTGAAGGAGGTATCTTGTCTGTCCACGAAGATCGAGTCATATCCATGAAGGTGAACTTTGTTTTATGTAGAGTAAGAAGGTGAAATCAAGTTAGGAGTTTGAAAATCAAATAAAGTGTCATATAACATGTTGATTCTCTGATTGGGTAAGCGTATGGCAGAGTTAATGGATGTTTGATGTAATTTCCATCATAAGAAAACAAGTGCAGAGGGAGTGTCAGATCGTTTAGGCAGAAGAAGAATAGCAGAGGAATAGACTGTGGGGAATAGGAGTGTACAGATGTCTTGATCATGGTCGAAGGCCTACATGAATCACAACCGTCGATCTCAATTTCAATGCTTACGTCACAGTCAACTGCGGGGGTTAAGTTGTTTATAACCCGTGAGTTAGTTGAACGGCCAAAGACCGTTGGATCATTGATGATGCTGACTGTTGGATTAATATTGCATCGTATCATTCATGAGTGAGTGAACCCTGGCCGAGATAAATTGTGATATGCAGTTGTTATAGCTCCAAATATCACTCTTGAGGTTTGTGATGCTGCACTCATGGCCTAGGGAAACCCCTCCTTCCAGACCTGGTCCAAAACTAAAAAAACGATGTTTTATTCCCTATACGTGATATTTCCCTGAGCTAAACGCGTGTGTACATGGGGCTGTGTATACCCAACCCACGTATATGTCTTAAAACACTTAAAAAAATTAAATCTCCTTAATTTCGGGTGGAGATCACAGGTTTCACCTGTTGATTACCTATTAGTGCCTGTGGCCCAACTGTTCCCAACGAATTCCCAACTAAAAAACTATTTTGGGAGAAGTATAAAAAGGCTTCAATGGGAAGGCCTAAGGAGGAGAGAAGAGAGAGAAAGATCACTCTGCTGATATTTTCCTTGACCAGGTCTAAAGATCCTTGTGCCTCCTGCACTTCCCACATTTACAGGAAAGCCTTGTTTCCTTGTGTGATGATGTCTTTCTACTACTTGAGATATCATGGAATAAGTCATGGAAGGAGTTTGTGTGACGAATCCGGAGGATGGTTCCGCTTGGAGCCTGCTAAAGGATGACTCAGGTGAAATTATTCCTTTCTGTACTTTAGTTATCTATAATAAAATAAACACTTGTCTTTGTTCCTGATATAAATCTTCTTCATTTTTATGATATCCATGTTATGATTCATATATGAATGGTTGTTCTAATTGCATAACTAACTACCTTTCAATATACTATGAAGATGATTTATTTATGATGTTTAGTCCATATACTGCTGTACATTCTTGAATTGATTGTTTTGTAGGTTGAAGAAGCAAAAGAAACTCCAAGAGGGTTTGGACCCCGGCTGGAGCTTCTCAAACGAAGGACCCCCAGGTGCACCTCATTTTGTTCAATTTGTTTATATTAGCATCATGGTTGTATGGAATGTGTGTTTCTCTACATAGATAACCTCTGATCTGCTAGGGTATTAACCCAAGACCCTAGGGGAACTTATCCCTTTAACAGAATTGGCGACTCCACTGGGGACAACAGTATTGTTGTTCCTAGTTTGGGTTTGTTCAAGCCAATCAGGGCTCAGCTGTCTGTTTGCTTACTGTTACTGTGTAGTATGTTCCTATAGGAACTTGAATTGTAAGTTTGATCAGTTTCTTCAGACTGTTTTTTGTTTTTTCTTGAAATCTTTTATATACGCAGTTTTTCCACTTTACAGAGGCGTATATAAGCATGTTTCCTTAAGTTAACCTATATAAGCATGTTTCCTTAGGCCGAGTTGCGTATACACGCAGCTGTGCACTGACACAGTCGCGTATATCTTAAAATTTTCAAGGTTTTTCAAATATTTTTGTTTCTGAAGGTCTGTCTGCTGGTCTGATTCAGTCCTGAACAGTTACTTTTCTGTGTCAGTCTTTAGTTTTACAACAAGTATCTGATTTCAAATTCTCTCTGATTGTGGAAAGTGTTGGTCTTATTTGTTTTCCTTGCAAACATCATCATTTTTTCTTAAGCACACAATATTTCCTGCTAGGAATCTTGGCTGCTCTATGTCTTTAGGGCAGAAAGGTTGATTTCAATCTTTGTGTCAAGTTTTGTTTTGGTGACTTTTTTTTGGTTTGCATGTCAAAACTGTATCTTTATGACCATCTTCTTTTCTTGCTTTCCGAAAGTTGTTGGTTCACACTTTCTTGAAAGTTGTCTTTTCAATCTTTTGGCCTTTATTGCCAAGCTCTTGTTGCTGCTTTTTGATTGTTAAGAGCATTTCGAAACACATTTTTGTTGAGTTTTCACCTGCTTTGTGTTGTCAACTTGCAAAGTGTTTTGTTGCTTATTCTTTGATCATAAAGTTTCAGCCTTGTTTAGAGCACTCTGAAAAGTCATTTTTGTTTTTCTTTTGAAGAAAACTTCTTGAAAACTTGGTTTTGCTTTCTTGAACTTTGTTTTGATTAAGTTTCATTTTTTCGAGTGAAAGTGCATTTTTGTTTGTCTTGAAACTTGCTTTTAGTGTTTGGATGAAATGAGCATTAGCAACTTATATTCTATCTAAACATTTTAAGTGGCAAATTAAAATTGATAAACAAGTTACTTTCATTTCTTGATTTAAAAGTAGTTTTGAGTTTTGCATCATCATGTACTTATTGCATTAGGGTAAATTTGTGCATTTTTTAGGCATCTATAGTTTTGTTAACTTTTGTGAGTATGAAGCTTGAGTAAAAGAAAAGAAAAGAAAAATTTGTTACTTTCTTTGAAGTTCCTCTGAACCTAGTAGAAATTTCTTTCATCGAAAAAACAAAACAAGTGCATTTGCATATAGTTTGGTTTTTATTAATTTCTTTTGCATCAAAACACCACTAGTTTCATTTCCACTTACCCCTTGACTTAAAGAATCTCCCATTTAAAAACAAGCGCTAATTGAAATATACTAGAACTTTTTATAATTGTCAAGTTAGACACACCAACAAGTTTTAGGATATTTTAGGGCCTTGGATTAGGCGAGTGGAGAGAAAACTCTCCAAGGCCATTTAAACCATTAAAAATAGGAGTTTGAATAGTGAGTGAAAATCCAATAGCGTTAGGGAGACCAGGAAAGCTCCGGATTTGGGAGTTAAGCACGAGGGGTTTTGAAGACAGGGAAGAGAGATACCCCCTCTCCTACTTGTCGGATCTTACCTCAAGACTGTTCCTCCTGGCTTCTGACACGAGTTGGTAACCTTAGTTGCTATTCCTAGGGATCTACATAGGTGGCTACAGAGGGGAATCTCGTGGAACCTGAGGTCAACGTTGTATCACTCTCAATGGTACTACTGGAGGGTACCCTTGCGAAGCTTGGGGGCTTGCACTAGCGCAGGTTGTTGTTAGGGGGTCAGCGTAACTTCCTCTGTTACCTTCACTGGTAGGAATGGGCTGTTATTATCCCAAACTATCTTTGAAAGGCCCCTTACTTCACTTTCTTGTATTTTGGTGTCTAGTCCTAATCACCCGGAGCAAAAATACTTGGAAGTTGTTTGACTGGCTGACATCTTTTAGGGACTTTATAGTTGAGTGCTCTTTTCTCCTTGTATATAGTTGGCTTTAGGTATTTTTGTCTAGTCAGGTTTGGACTTTGTGTTCCAAGTGACTGGCTTACCACTCTGCCGATCTTGAAAAGCTCTCGGTCGTTCTTTCAGAAGTTGTGGAGTTGCCTCCTCAAGGGCAAAGGTTTTGATTGCCTATCTATCTTCCTTGAAAAGTTATTTCTACATTCCCATAAGGGAAGGGTCTGCGAATCAGTTAGATATGGCCAATATTCCTGTAGAAACCAACCAAGGTACCCTTCCAAAAGGGGATCCTTGTGCTTTTCCTTTCTTTGGAAACGTTGGTACTCCCTTGATGGCCACTTTGAATATTCTTGGGTTGAATGTTAGACTACCCATTTGGCTGTGGTCCACTCCGAATATTCCAAATGCTCTTGAAACTTCTCAGTTGAATGCTTTATTTCAAGGGCATCACATGGGTGCTAATTGTTCATCTTCTTTCAAAGAGAAATCTGGGATTCCTTTTTCTCCTCCTTCTTATAATAAGAAATCTAAAAAGAGGAGAAATAGGAAGTCAAAGGAGAAGAATAATTCTAGCACTTCATCTTAAACCTCTACTAGTCATGTTGGAGATGAGCCTTCAGCCACTGCTAGTCATGCTGGGGGCACAAGTCTAGTCACTGCAAGTCATACTAACACTTCATCTTCAACCTCTGCTAGTCATGTTGGAGATGAGCCTTCAGTCGCTGCTAGTCATGTTGGGGGCACAAGTCTAGCCACTGCAAGTCATACTAGCAAAGAGTCACCGACATCTGCAAGTCATGTTCAGGACTCTCCGTAAACCACTACTAGTCATGTTGGCGGAATGGAGGTTGATAAGAAACCTAGACGTAGAAGTTTTAAACCTAAGTTCCCTTGTAAGATATGTAAGGGAGACCATCTTACTCATTTATGCCCTGGTATTCCAAAGGTTCAAAGGATATGGTCCGAGTTTGAAAGTACTTCTACTCCTAGATCTGATATGATTTCTCATCAATCCCATCAACCATTGGTTGTTAATGCGGTTGTGCTAGTGCAAACGCTGGCTTATTACACTCCTCTTTTGGGGGGTGAAGTGCCTAACAAAAGAGTCTGTTTGATTTCTAGTACAGAGTCTTCTGGTATAGGGGGCATTCCGGTTTCTTCGAATGTTCCCCCTCCAAGTTCTAGGAGTGTTTCCTTTAATTGGGATAATCTTGTTGAGCCTCGTCTTCCTTCCGCTGCACCTTTCCAAATAAAGGTCAGGGTTAATTCCACAAATGTCTATCGATGTATGGTGGATGAAGGATCCTCTGCAAGTATTATATCC
>APFE031506317.1:44239-73242 GCA_000404065.3 Pinus taeda | reverse complement strand
AGTAGTCTCGCGTTTGTTAATGGTATACATCAATGACCGGTAATCAAATGATTTCTCACATGGTCGACTTCAGATCATTTATCCCCATGGTGTAGAAATGTACCACGGCAGTCGGTGAAGACCTCAAGTTGTATCAACATTCATTGGTTCACTTGACAGTTGCTCCTGTTGCTGCTAGTTGATACCACTCCACCTTATATGTTGCAGTCATTCATGGCAACATTTTATATGCTGGCACCTGAGTTTGTAGTGTAGTACCATCTTATTCCATCATGTTCATTTGGTACTTTTTGGGATCAGTATTTGATATCAGTTATCCACTTCATTCTTCAACATCATTGACATTCTTATATGTGATATTCAGACATGTACTTGTTCGATCGTGATTAGATGATCCATTATGTATTTTCCAATCTTTTATACTTGTATACTTAGTCGATCCTATTGTACTTGATATGCAGACATATTGTACTTTCTCTGAGCATGGGTATGCCTGCCTCAGATAGTGTTTCTTTCTGATCTCCTTTTGCGGCTTGGCAGGCTGAACTCTGGTGAAGTCCTTCTTAGTTTTTGACAGATTTCCTTTCTATGTACTTGCTTAATACATTTCAGCCATCATGTACCCCTTCTGGCCTCATATATTAGGGGGCATCTGCTATAGATCCAAATCTCACTCTTGAGGTTTGTGATGCTGCACTCATGGCCTAGGGCAACCCCTCCTTCCAGAACTGGTCCAAAACTAAAAAAACAGTGTTTTATTCCCTATACATGGCATTTCCCTGAGCTAAACGCATGTGTATGCGGGGTTGTGTATACCCAACCCGCATATATGTCTTAAAACACTTAAAAAAATTAAATCTCCTTAATTTCTGGTGGAGATCATGGGTTTCACCTATTGATTACCTATTAGTGCTTATGGCCCAACTGTTCCCAACGAATTCCCAACTAAAAAACTACTTTGGGAGAAGTATGAAAAGGCTTCAATGGGAAGGGCTAAGGAGGAGAGAAGAGAGAGAAAGATCACTCTGCTGAGATTTTCCCTAACCAGGTCTGAAGATCCTTGTGCTTCCTGCACTTCCCCCATTTACAAGAAACCCTTGTTTCCTTGTGTGATGATGTCTTTCTACTACTTGAGATATCATGGAGTAAGTCATGGAAGGAGTTTGTTGAAGGCTTGAGACTGGACGAATCCGGAGGACAGTTCCGCTTGGAGCCTATGAAAGGATGACTCAGGTGAAATTATTCCTTTATGTACTTTAGTTATCTATAATAAAAGAAACACTTGTCTTTGTTCCTGATATAAATCTTCTTCATGTTTATGATATCCGTGTTATGATTCATATATGAATGGTTGTTCTAATTGCATAACTAATTACCTTTCAATATACTATGAAGATGATTTTTTTATGATATTTAGTCCATATACTGCTATACTTTATTGAATTGATTGTTTTGCAGGTTGAAGAAGCAAAAGGAACTCCAAGAGGGTTTGGACCCTGGCTGGAGCTTCTCAAATGAAGGACCCCTAGGTGCACCTCATTTCGTTCAATTTGTTTATATTAGCATCATGGTTGTATGGAATGTGTGTTTCTCTACGTAGATAACCTCTGATCTGCTAGGGTATTAACCCAAGACCCTAGGGGAATTTATCCCTTAACAGCGGTGTGCGATGATTGGGTGGATCAATGAACGTCAGATTGAATGGTAAGATCAATGTCGTAGAGTGAAGCACTTGTGAAAAAAGGGAAAGTCAACATGAGATCGATTGTTGTTCAATTGTTGTTCAGTTGCTGTTCAATTGCTATTCAATTGTTGAGTGGATCCGAGAAGTGTATGGACGCAAGATTATTTTATTTTGAGTCCGGTTTTGTGCATTAAGGTGGGACCGACGGTGTTTGGCAGATTATATGTTAAAGCGTTGTTTGGTGATTGGTCGGGCTAAAACCCACCAATAGACATGCTTCCAATTTGTATAGGTGGGCCGTAACCTACACACTCATGTAAGGTGATTGTGGAAACTAGGGAAATTGCCTTTAGGCGGTTTTTCCTGCATCAAAGTGGTATCAGAGCAACGATGTTCTTGCTTATGGAGATTTATGATTACAAAGGTATGAAAGTTCGCCGCAGTTGAATGAATGGAAAATTTTGGCACAAGATTACAACAATAAGACCATAGGAAGAACTTTTGGAAGTTCTTAGAGATTGTAGCAAAACCTCATTCCAGCTGAGACTTGGAATAGACAGGGACAGAGGAGTCCTTAAGAGAAGTGAGCGTAGCAAACATAGAGAGAGCAAGATTGATCAGTGCAAGTTCTAAGGAAAAGAGGACTTGGAAACCAGACAAAGGAGAAGCTTGGTGAGAAGATCAACTCAGAAGGAAATTGATTGGTTGTAGGTGTACAAGCTCACACAGAAGAGAATATGGCTACGAAAAGTCATATGGAAGGTTTCGAAGAATGCTACAAGATGAAGGAAAAGGGTGCTAAAACAATCCACAGGAAACAGATGAGTCAAGAGAAGCTTGACAAGGAGATGGATAAGATAAGGGAAGAACTTGATGTGTTAACAATGCTGCTAGCGGAAAACCAAAGACTAGGTTGGGTATTAAAGAAGAAGCCAGTGAAGTGGCATAAGTTACAGAAAAGGTTACAACAGAGGCAAGTAAAGTGGTTGGTGGAAAAACTCAGAGAAATAGAGTCAGAAATGGAAGTTTCCATTCTTGGACTAGAATAGGGTGAAATTTTGGGTGAAGAGGATAATGGGAGATCAGCTGAAGATCTCATGGACTATTGGAATAGTTTAGAACAATTCGAAGATATGTTGAAAAGGGAAGAAGATGAGGCTATGGAGCCTTGTGTTTTTAAATATCATAGTTTGTGTGTGTTTGCAGGATGTGCAGAAGATGATGGATAGTCTGATGAAACTGTCACAAAGATGAATACAGCTTTTGAGGTGAAGTATGATGGAGGATGCCTTTTAGAGGAGGAAGGTCCTGATTTATTACAGCAGAAAGAGTTCATAGATGAATTTCTGTTTGGTGTAAGACAGTTAGTTGAAGTTGTTATGGCCAAAAGCATAATGAAAATGCAATAGTGGTATTCCAAGGAGGTAAACAAATGAATGTGTTTAATGAAATTGATGAAATAATTTTGCGATGTGATGGTACAGAAAACAGGATAACTCAGGAGGATTGCCAGAAGAAGAATGAAGCTGAGAATGAAAGTTGTGATGAAATGTTGGAAAGATTTCACATGGAAAAAGATTGCTCAAGGAACCCGAAGGAGAAATGAAGCTTTCAGAACCTGATAAAGAAGATATTGTGGTTACCATGCATGATAAGGGTGAAATGTCTCTAATGTTTATAGAGTTAAGTGAATTTTTTGACTCTTCAATTAATAATGTGGCTGTAGGTACGAAAGACAACATTAATAAATATGATGCTGAAATCAGAGAAATTGAGCAGAGATTATTTGAAGATGAGATGAAATATTAGGAGCAGCAAGAAAGTTATGTCCTTAGAGACATGAAGGAAACAAAAGTAGTAATCCAACAGGATAAAGATGGAAGAAACCAACAATTTAAAAGAGATGATCAACAACATAAGAGTAAATTTGAGGAAGGCATTAGATTATGGGAGTATAACAATTGGTAGCAGAATGAAGAGCATGAGATTAGTCTGACATTAATGAGAGCAGAAGTAGATATATTAACGGAGCGATTACGAAGAAAGATAAATGAAGACCGAAGATTCATATGGAGAACAAAGAAATAGCTCAAGTGAAAGCTATTGCAACAGAAGTGGAATGACAAGCTAATAAATGAGTTCAGAGAACTTGAACAAATTCATATTGATTTGTTAGAGAAGTAGAGACTCAAGGGAATGGAGTCACAACAAAGAGGATCCACTAAAATCCAGAAGGTCTATGATGGGAGGTTGGTGCTTGAAGCATCAAAAGAGGGCGAAAGGTCTTGTATTTTTAAAACTAATAATTTGTTGATGAATGCAGGTACAGTATCAGATGAGAAATTTGTTACTATAGGGGCAGTCAATGACTATAGTTGTGATCAAGAAGTTATTGATTATTCTTCATTACAGAAAGTTCAGTGTCCAATGCAATTGGAGAAGGAAGCAGCAGACAAAGAGCCAGAGGCCGAAGAAGATAAGACCAGAGAAATTGCAACAGAAGGAGGAGAAGACACTATAGAAAACATCAATCATATTGATTTAATTGAAAAAGAGGAATTACTTCAAGGAATTGGTGGAAGTAGTTGTTGTAAAAATCGATGGAATTTGGTTGATAATATGAGTGATGCTGGTGATGGTGAGCTTTCAGATTTATCTCTTATTAATTTCAACATTACCGAGTCAGCTGATAAAACTATAAGTGCTGATGTAGAGCCAGTTCGAAACCCATTCGAAATTCAGAGACCAGGAAAGTGGGTATTCGAGTTTCTACTTGCGGTTCACAAGTCTATATTTCCAGAGGTAAAGATGGTGTGGCATGGAAAGTCGAGAATCATGTTCAATAATTCTCTGAAAATACTATTTTGGGAATTCTGTTCAAGATTACAGAATGAAGTTGAGACTTTAAAGGACCGGTGGCAAAACAGAGTTTGGAATCCTGGAGGTAGCAAGTCACTGAGACTTGTGGTTGTCGCATTATTATAGAAAAGTGTTAGACCTCATAGATAGGAGTCTATGGAAACTTTTCTACATGGGGAGTTTGATGCAAAAGCATCCTGCTCAAATGTCGTTGCTTATTTGGTTGATTTAGGGGGTAATGTTTTTCTTAATTATTTTATAAATTATGTACATTTTAAGAGAAAAATCCAAGTTTGTGGTTTATTGTAAATATTCTCTTATAATTGAGAATATGAGAGGAGTTGGGTTATATAGATATGTTAGGGATTATGAGCTCATTGAATAGAAATTAGTTGAGTCAAAAGAGGGATAAGATATTTTAGGGATTTAGTTGAGTGATCTATGGAGGAAATCATGGATTTATAATAATCCATAACTGTGTAAATAATTTTATAAATGTAAGCCTATGTATAAGGACAGAGAGGATAGAGAGGATAGGGAGAAGTAGCATTAGAGGAAAAGACAAAGATGGGTGTGAAGAAATGTGCGAGGGCCATTTCAAATGTAGAAATTGGGCCAAGTATTTTATATATATAGTTTGATTAATGAAAGAAATTTTTCATTATGTTATTTCATCTTGGATGATTGTTGATTGATTGAATTCCTATTGAAGTCTTGGATAAGAGATTAGCTCCTTTAATGTTTTGTTTTAAAGCAATTCTATCATTTTAAAAGACCATTGTAATAAGTCAAATCTTTAGATCTGAAAATATGCATTGAAGGAGCCTGTGATGCCGAGCTGAAGTTATCAACACAGAAGGTATTTGCAGAGGTCATGAAACTTGACCAGCTATTACGAGATCTCTTAGTGATTGGAGAAGCGTAAAGTGTTTTAAGAATTTGGAGTGTGTATGTGTAATTTCTTTACAACATTGAAGGAGGTACCTTTTCTGTCCACGGAGATTGAGTCACATCCATGAAGGAGAACTTTGTTTTATGTAGAGTAAAAAGGTGAAATCAAGTTAGGAGTTCGGCAATCAAATAAAGTGTCATATATGTATGACATGTCGGTTCTCTGATTGGGTAAGAGTATGGCAGAGTTAATGGATGTTTGATGTAATTTCCATCATAAGCGAACAAGTGCAGAGGGAGCGTCGATTTTTTTAGGTGGAAGAAGAATAGCGGAGGAATAGAAGACAGGGAATAGGAGGGTATGGATGTCTTGATCATGGTTGAAGGCCCACATTCAATCACAACTGTTGATCTCAATTTCAATGCTTATGTCATAGTCAACTGTGGGGGTTAAGTTGTTTCTATCCCATGTGTTAGTTGAAGGGCCGCAGACCGTTGGATCACTGCTGATGCTAACCGTTGGATTAATATTGCATCACATCATTCATGAGTGAATGAACCCTGACCGAGAGAAATTGAAATATGCGATGATTAGGTGGATCAACAACCGTCAGATTGAATGGTAAGATCAACGACATAGAGTGAAGCGCCTGTGCAAAAAGGGAAAGTCAGCGTAGGAATTCAACGTGGGATCAATTGTTGTTCAATTGATATTCAGTTGCTATTCAATTGCTATTCAGTTGCTATTCAATTGATGTTCAGTTGTTGTTCAATTGTTGTTCAATCGCTGTTCAATTGCTGCGCGGACCCGAGAAGTGTATGGACACGAGTTTATTTTATTTGGAGTCTGGTTTTGTGCATTCAGGTGGGATCGTCGTTTGTTGGCGGATTATATGTTAAAGTGATGTTTGGTGATTTGTTGGGCTAAAATCCACCAATAGAAATGCTTCCGATTTGTATAGGTGGGCCATAACCCACAAGCTCACGTAAGGTGATTGTGGAAACCAGGGCAATTTCCTTTAGGCGGTTTTTCCTGTGTCATCATTCATCCTAGAACCATAGATCCTTCCTCCAACCAAGATACTGTAATAATGTCTCCATCCTAGATTCCTGTAACACTTGACTTAATTGAGATTTCAGAGAAGAATGCTAGATCTTAAGACTGTGATTACTCACCACTGAAACTTTAGAGATATTTGAGATTCTGTTGACGTGAACCCATTCGAGATTTCAGGGACTTGTTCGAGATTCTATACCATGTAATCCATTTGAAATATCCAAGATCCTTCACTTTCTAAACCATCTGAAAATCATAGAGAGAATCCAAATTACTCTTGTACTTTTATGCTAACCCTAACTAGGTATATATAGTGGTTAGTCCTTCGTATTAAGCTGACGTGTATCCATGAAGAGTTTTGTCTATTTCTTTGAGCCGATATGAGTGAATCTAATTATTTTAGGTCAACATGAATGTATTTTACCTCGCTTTGCTGGCAGTCTTCTTCTTGGGAGGAGGGTGCTTGTCTTGGAGGGCTACTTGACACTAGGTTGACCCATATTCATGCTCAAGAAGAGCTCTTTCAAATAATTTACAAAAAAAAAAATTCTTTTTCTTGACAAGTACAAAGATCAAAATTACATTTACAAATACCGAACCTAGTTACACTTTTCTTCAACACTCCCTCTTAACCAGGGAGGTATTTACAATGGTACTTGGTCATTCTTAATCTGAAGAATTTATCATAAGAAGAATCAGATTGGTAATCCCATCTTTATAGCATCATATCAACCAACATTGTCACAGTGTAAGGCCTTGACTTACAACTCCATCTCTCTGCGAGACCATGAGCTACAATGATGGCGAGACCAATGACTATAAACACCTTCATCATTGTCTCTCAAGGTACATACCCACCCGGGTGTTCATTGAGTATGAACTTATAGGACTATTCTTATCTTGGGTTCCCAACCCTTAAAGAATGTCGGTCCTCTTGCCTACTCATATCTTGGATGCTTTACACATCCTCAAAGAGCATCAGATTCCAGATGATTACCCAACCCTCCATTTTTTCTTCCCAAGTGAAGACAATAATGTTATGTCTATCATGTGTCTACATTTCCATTCATGGCCTTTGCCTAGACTTATGACTGTTAGTCCTAGTCTAGCGCATGACACATGAAATAGAAAAACACAACTATCACTCCTTTGTAATCGGGTGTGTTCTAATTGAGGATTCCTCTTGATCAGGGACCTGTAGAGCTTCCTCTTATCTAGGGACTCTTCTATACATCAACAAATTCTTCTTTGTGGGTCCTTTAACTGCTTGATCAACTTCTCTTCTTGATGTCATGAAAGTTAGTTGAGCTTCTTTCTTGTAGGGAAACAATCATCGATCACTTTCATCCTTAGTTCATCATGTCATTCCTTTCTTCATGGAAAGTGGCGTTCTTCACATCTAGAACTTTCGTCATATGACTACTTGTTTCTCATCATGCTTCTTCCATTCATCACATGAATGCTAGTTGTACTTGTAAGTAGCCCTACATGAACTTACCCAGATATTATTTAAGAAATTAAATATATCATTAAATCAAATTGTACCTTACTTAGGTGGTTCTTCATCATGACATCTTTCTGTAGGTATCAACATCCTGCATTCATATTGACACATCTCCCAAAGATATACATTGTCAATGGTCTACATATTTTCCATCAGATTCTTCATATCTTTCTGGGATATTTTCTAGTTAAGTCTTCTTGATCTTTTGGATGTTGATTTCCTTCATCAGGGTTGCATATCTTACGATCTCTTCCTTCCTTACACATTCCATTCTCAGGTGCCTTTTAATAAGAGTTTCTTAGTTGTGATCAACCACCTCATACTTCATATGAGGACATATTATGTTGATTTCCACTAGTGTGTCCTATGTCTTCTCACATCCTTTCAGAGGAGGAGATAATTTTTCTCTTGATCATGCTTCTCAAGATAGAATTAATGATCTATGTTACCTGAAACCATATGACATGTCAGTATATTATTAAACACAAGCGTACATACCTAAATGGGGTAGCAAGCTAAGTGGGCTTGATTGTGGGGAAAACTCCATAGTTAAGCGCACTTGAGCCAGAGGTGATTTGGGATGGGTGACCTCCCAGGAAGTCTTGGTTACCAGGTGCAAGCCCCGGAAATGATGATTGACGCTATGTGATTTATTTCACTAGTTTCAATCCCACTTCTTCACCCCTGTGAGCATCACCCGATCCAATGAGTGCTAAGTGGACTATTCAAAAATCATGAGAAATTAGTTAGTTATGGCTACCTCTCATGGAAATGGTCATAGATGAATGACTTACTTAACGTAGTTGAATCCTGAAAATGGTATCTAATATAATGCACTGCGAAAACCCCCAATATTTAATTCTTTTAACCTTCAATATTTTTGTCATCAAACTGTCTTTCTCTATCTAGCCTAGAGACCACAACTTTTTGAATGAGGTAACATTATTGTTCATGGACATTTGTTACCTTTCCTATTATTTAGAACAATTATGATCATCTTCCTTCCTAGATATTGTAGATGGAAGATATCCTACATCCTTTGATACCCTTTTCTTTCATGTAGATCATATTTCATGTGACCTTTTTCATTGCATATTTAGAGAATGAATTTATCATCTAGATCACTTTAATGTTTCCAATATTTCTCTGTGAGGGGATCTTTCATAAGCATCCTTTTCCATAAATTTAGAGGAGGCCTATTGATATGTTTAATGACTTCAATTTCTTAGAGGACTATGACTATCCTCCTTCTTCATGCAAAGAATCTTGATGACCCATCCAACCTATAGATGTCCTTGAAATCATGAAATCATTTAACCAAAATTAATATTAGAATGAAAAGATACTTACTTTCCATGTGAAGACGAAATATTTACCTTGACCATGTTGATGATGGTTGCAGAAGATGTATGAGGGCTTATTCTTGGATGATCTTCTTTCAAGTGAGAAAGCCTTTCCCTTAAATAGAAAATTTTGCTCCCTTTTGATGAGGATGATTTGCTGCTTCCTTGGATAGTCTTCTTCTAGGGCAAGGAGATTATTCTTGCTTTATTTCATAACCTTGGAGATGAAAATGCCTTCAATATGCTTTTCCTTATTTTGTAGACTGCTTCTAGAGTTTTAACTTTCTCCAAGATGATGTAATCTTTATTTTTGAGATCTCTTGAGCTACCTTAATTTGTAGACAACTTGATGAAGGTCTTGGTGGTCTTTTGATGATGGCAGTGTGGAGACACAAGTTCTTTATGTGGAGTTACCTTGCTGTTGTAGACTTCTTGTTATAGACTTAATCCTTTAATATTGAAAAAACCCTTCAACCTTGCTTTGATGTCCTTCTCTAAGAATGATCCTTGTATGTTTCTTTTCTACCCTTCCTTTGAATGTAACCATAGCTCTGATACCATGTTGAATAATCTAGGGCAAGTAGGATTAATGTGATTCTTCTTAGTTTGATAAATATTTGCGAGGCATTTTAATTTTCTTATTAGAACAATATTCTCTTTGACATTATTAGAGTGTCCGTTTCTTATTTCATCAAATAGCTACCAAAATCAAAGAAACAGGAACACAAGATGTTGGTATTCTCACAGGGCCAAAACCTCTCCCTCTTGGAGAGGAAAACTTGTACATAATTCTTCTTATAGAGATTCCATTTGACGAACACCAAGAACATGACCCTTGAAATGCTATGCCACTCCAAGACCAAGACACCAATCCTCTTCTTTGTCACTGCTGAGATCATCATCATGACTGCTCCTTCACCAAGATCACTGCTACATCATGACTACTCCTTCATTGAGATCACTACTGCACCGAAGTATTCATTATAATATTTTATGACTGTGATGATACCTTGATGTATGTTGAGATCCTTTCTCTACGTTGAGATTGTGATCATCTTTGTTACTGGGACTTCATTGTGAACTTCACTGAGTACATGGCTATGTTTTCTTCACTGAGATCATCCTTGTCATTGTCATGTTGTGAATACATCAATGTCATACTTATGCTGATAGTGTGTACTCCTATATCATTCATCCGAGAACCATAGATTTTTTCCAACCAAGATAATGTAATAATGTCTCCATTCGAGATTCTTGTAACACTTGAATTAATTGATAATTCAGAGAGGAATGCGATATATTAAGACTGAAATTATTCAATGTAATCACCACCAAAACTTTAGAGATATCTGAGGTTTTGTGTTCCTGAACCCATCCGAGATTTCTTGGACTTGTTCAAGATTCTATACCATGTACTCCATCCAAAATATCCGAGATCCTTCACTTGCTAAACCATCCAAAAATCATAGGGAGAAACTGAATTATTCATGTACTTTTACGCTGACCCTAACTGGGTATATATAGTGGTTAGTCCTTCGTATTAAGCCGACGTGTATCCATGAAGAGTTGTGTCTATTTCTTTGAGCCGACATGAGTGAATCTAATTCTTTTAGGTCAACATGAATGCATTTTACCTCCCTTTGCTGGCAGTCTTATTTTTGGGAGGATGGTGCTTGTCTTGGAGGGATACTTGACACTAGGTTGATCCATATTTTTTGCTCAAGAAGAGCTCTTTAACATGAATTTTATTATTTTACTTTCCTAGACCTATGGAATGAGAAAGAAACTCATTCGAATAATTTACAAAAATAATATTTATTTTTCTTGACAAGTACAAAGATCAAAATTACATTTACAAATACCAAACCTTGTTACACTTTTCTTCAACAAAATGAACCATGGCCTTCGAGACATTGTGAAAGAAGAACTACATAAGTTATTGGATGTAGGATTCATTTATCCTATTTCAGATTATGAGTGGGTGTCTTATTTTGTTATAGTACCCAAGAAGAATGGGAAGTGGATAATATGTGTTGACTATAGGGAACTTAACAAGGCTACAAAGAAAGATCATTTTCCCTTTCCCTTCATTGATCAAGTCCTGGATAGTCTTGCAAGGAAGAAGTTATTTTCATTCTTGGATGGTTTTAGTGGGTATAATCAAATCATATTAGCCTGGAGGATTAAGATAAGAATACCTTCACATGTCCATGGGGGACCTTTGCCTATAGAGTTCTTCCATTTGGATTGTGAAATGGACCTACTACCTTTCAAAGGGTAGTGTTGACTATTTTTGATGATATTGTTCATGACATAGTTGGAATTTATATGGATGACTTCACTCCTTATGGGAATGATTTCCAGGAAGCTCTCTCCAACCTATGCAAGGTTTTAAAGAAATGCATTGAAATGAATCTCTCACTAACTTTAGAAAAGTGTGAATTTTTGATGAATGCAAGGATTGTCCTAGGTCACTTCCTCTCCAAGGAAGGGATCCAAGTTGACCCTAACAAGATTTCCATCATGTTGTCACTGTGACAACGACCCTCCAATTTTTTTTTCCTTAGTCAATTTTGGAGCCCATAAACTGTCCTTTGAAGCTATCTTGTTTCATTGTATTATTTGTTTATGTTTTCCTATGTGTTGACCATCCTTTCATCATTCCTAAGTGTCACTTCCCCCCTAAGTCAATTTTCTAAGTGTCATATTCTTATCTTTGGAATTTCTTGTGTCATCTTTCTAAAGATAGGAAAAGCACTAGATTTTCTTTGAATTAATATTAGCTTTCTTCACTTGACATGCATTGCACACAAAATCAAGAAAGCACAACTTTTTCTCTTAGAGAAAGCGCACTTTATAAACTTAGTGATCATACATGCACTGTTGGAGGAAATTGTACCCTCTTGAGATTGTGTGCACTTCTATTTCTCAGTGGAGCACATTTCCTTATCTCAATTAAGCACACTTATTTTCCACAAGGAGAGCACACTCCTTGTTAAAAAAGACTACTCCCTTCTTGCTCTGTTCCCTCCTTGTCCTTGAAAAAGCAGTGCACTCCTTGTCAATAGAAGGTGCACCCTCTTGTTTCTCACACATGTGCCATTCCTTCTTTGCATGCTAAGTGCATTCCTAGAAAATAGGGGCCCTCTCCACTTAATGCAACTAACTTACTCATCAATTGACAAGTGGCAATCATGCATTAAATTTATTTGCATGTGAATTCTTTTATAAGGTCTCCAATTCACCATTCATTCTCAGAATCATTTTTCACTATGGGCTAAGCGCATTTTCTCACCACAAGGATTTGTTCTTCAATATTTGTCACAAGTGCGTAGATTCTTGGTAAGTTTTGCAAAGTGTAATTTTTGTTTGCTCTTATCGTTTTAGTGGCTCTTTTGTTTTCCTTAGTGGCGTTTCAATCTTTTTTTGCATATGAAGTGTTGTTTTCATCCGTACTTCCTCCTACAAGTGTTGTCTTGTTGTTGCAAGTGGTGTTTTTGTAGAATCTTCACATTTCATGACTTTTCACCTTCTAGTCATGATTGTGACATAAGTTATAAACACTTGCAACATGATTGTCTCACTGTTACTGTGTTCTTGACTTGTTGCCGACTTTCACTTAACAATTTTTGAGCTTGTCTTTGAACAGGGCGCACTTCTGGAAAATAGGCACCTCTGTGATTTCAAATTATGCCCAGCAGAAAGATGGCTATATTCTAGAGTGCATAGCCCACTTCCAAGCCACAGTAAGGCATCTCTACCCACTGCAATTGTGACCTGAACCCATCATGAGCTTCCCTAGCACAATGTGAACTTCCAAGTAGCAGTGTATCACCTCCTTCCTCACTGTAACTGTGACCTACACCCAATAAGTCTCTCTCTCTCACACAGAGTGCAAGACATAGTTCTAAGCCTCAGTAAAACCTTGTGTGCTAGCTATCATCCCGACATGCACCCTCTTCCTTGCCTTGGCGCAGTGCACACTTCCAGTGTCTAGTAAAGCCACCTTGTCTCATTCTTGATAAGCTTGTGCTCCCAGTTTTCCTAGATATTTCCTTGATCACTGTCTTTTGCATATTTTGCATGTGATAACTAGGGGGTTTCTGGAAAATGATCTTTGTTCACCATGAGTTATTTTCCACTTGCAAGTGATGAGGATACAAAACACATTTGTCTTTCATCCTTTGCAGAGACAATTCCTCCTACCACTCGACAAACTACATAAAAGGAAACTTCAGATAATAGCATAAAGGAGGTAGTAAAATTCTCTAATCCAACTGTTCCCATCTTATTAGATACATATTGCTGCATTGATAAATCTAAGTCAAGGTCTCATATAAGGACATAAAAGACACTTTCATGCAAAAGCAATTCCCAGAAAAGTTAGAAGACAAGGAAGTATACATAAACATCAAGAGGTTCAGAATACACAGAGTGACATGTAGATTCCCAGTATTGTTGGCATTGATGTTATGTTGCAGGTGCATTGATGATGCAAGGTGTTTGGTTGTAGTGATTTCTGGTTAACATTGATGTCAACCTAGGCATATTTCACAAATCCATGTGGTGCAAGTACATTGATTGTGTTGCTGGTTGTTTTGCAGTGATGATTGGATTTGGTATGCATGTGGACTAGGTTGGCACATGTGATTACCATGGTACGTGTAATTAACTTGGTATTTCTTGTGTGTGTGGCCCAAGTTGATACTTGGTTTTGGTTTGAAAGGTATTAGCATTATCATGGTATCTGCCTATGGTATTGACATGGAGATTACCATGGTACAGGGGTGCATGGTATTGGCATAACCATGGTATTGACTTGGGATTTACCACTGTTGAGTGTCCTTAGTATCAACTTAACCATAGTATTTTCCCATGGTATTGATTGGAGATTATTGATGATATTTTGATATATACTTTTGTGAGAATATATTATTATTGATTTTGATGGATTAATTTTGAGAGCGAGTGTGTGCTACAATATTTCGCCTTGCATATTATTTACTTGTAGCGTTCTTGGGTTCTGTGATTATTAGACTTTATTTTTTTAGATCAGCTAAGAGAGCAGCTACTGGGTTGATCATGTTGAGCGAGCTTGAGATCCTAGTGTGAAATATTATGAAACATGGCTAGCATGAAGGTGTTGAGGGCATTGAGGCTCATGGTAGACAGTGTGTAGATAAGGTGGGTGCCTTCTAGCAGACAGATCAGTACAGGAAGCAATTTCTCCAGAGTCTAGTAGAATTGGGTGAGGCTCATTGGTTGTAGCGGCTTTTAGTGAATGGGTGTTCGTAGAGTCACGTGAGGAGAGTCCTTCTGTATGATGAAGCTAGCAGACTATCTTAGTGGTCAAGTCTTCCAGCTACTGGGTGGTAGCTCCTCCATGTAAACAATTTTGTTCAACATAATAGAGGAATTGAGCAATAGAGAATTGTGTGGTTTTTTTCCCTAGAGAGGGTTTTCCACCAGAAATATCGATGTTTCTATGTGTGCATGTTATTTATGTTGCTATTCTTGGCTATGCATATTGATACTTTTATGGTTGATGTTTAGTTTTAATACGATGCTTATGATTCATAATGTGTATAGATCTGTTTACATGATATGCAACTTATAAGTGAATGAATGAGATTTTGAGGAGAAAAAATAATAATATAAGCCACAATATTGATTCACCCCCCTCTCGTTATTGTTTCACATTTCAACAATTGGTATAAGAGAAATGCTTTTCAATGAAGCTTGATCGCTTGGAGAGTAGATCATGGGACTATGGCAAAGAACAGTAAAAAAAAATCTCAGAGTAAGAAGTGCTGCAAACAAATCAAGAATGCTGCAAAATCTAGAGAACCTTTTCTACTGATAAAAGCAATGCTCTTCAGTGAAGCTTGATCACTTGGAGAGTAGATCGTGGGACTATGGCAAAGAAAAATAAAAAACAATCTCCAAATAAGAAGTGTTGCAAACAAATCAAGAATTCTGCAAAATCTGGAGAACCTTTTCCACTGATAAAAGGTATGGAAAGAATTTTTTTAGCCATGGACATTTTCCTTGCCAATCTAATGACGATGATTTTGGGGTCATAGAAGAAGTTGATGATCAGTCTTTTGAAGTTGATTCCTCAAGATGTGATGAAGGCATGTTTCCAATGTAGGAACTTGAAGATGAAGAACTGAAAAGATTAGTGACTCTTGAGGCCGAGAACAAATCTCAAGCAAGGTTAATTGAAAAGTTAATGGCTGAAAACAAAGATATAAAGAAATTGCTCCACATCCTTGAGGAGAGAGCATGCATTCAAGGATGAAATTTTTGATCTGAAAACCCAATTCGAGAAGGTGAGGAAGACGAAAGATGAGGCTAAGGAACAAATCGGAAATTGCAGAAAACAAGAAGAAGAAGAAGAAGAAAGAAAATCAAGCCCAAAAGAGGAAAAAATCAAAAAGCCTAAAACAAAAATTTGTAGTAGCTTTGAAGGAAGTCACCATCAAGAACAAGAGCCAAAGGATGCCTTAAAGAAAGGCATGAGAAAGATTAGATGTTTTAAATATTGGAAATTTGGGCACACTTCAGAAAATTGTAGAAGCAAAAAGACAAATCACTCCAAGAGAAACCAACAATTATTTTACAAGTAGTCCCATATTTTTCTAGCTACCAAAAATTCTTTCATGCATCTCGTTATTAGTGTAATAATTTTTGGCATAAAGATACTCACTTCTAAAAAGATTTTATTTCCACCATTTCTTTGGCACATAAGATGTTAGGTTTGTGATAATGTGGGCCATAAGGCCAAGGACTGCAAGTTGCCAATGTGTTACAGGCAATCTAGTTAGAGACAGAAAGTCGTGCAAGGGGAACCATATGAGAAAAAAGAAGGTGATGTGCATGTTAAAGTTCAACAAATAAAAATACGGAAGGAGAAAAAAAACAATTGTGGCCAGCTCGGCCTCAAGGGGAGCATGAAGCAGAAATTGCAAAGATTCAAGAGAAGCTCATCCAAGAAAATGTTTCATCAGTAGTTGGCATAAGTATTAATAATTTCTGTAAATATTATGAGCTGGTTTTGAATATGTAGCTCTACATTATTATCAAATTCCATAGTCCGTACTTGCAATCAAAACAAATAAAGATCAACATTCTAATTTAAAAAAAAAGAATGCGGAGGTGAGTATGTCAGCTTATGAATGCATTGATCAACTTTTCGGTAAACCAGATGGAACATAAAATGTGCCTATACTACGCACTTTATGAAAACATTTTGTTTGTTGGTTTAATAATGCGGTCTTCACCTTTCCAATTTGATTTGATCCTCTTAGTGGTTCGTAAAGTTAGTCTCTTGCATTAAATTGAAAAGGTTATGAGCTCGTCTTAATATTCACAGAGTAATACATTGATCAAATCAAATAATTGTTATGGTCCCAGTTAATAAACGAGTGGATTTGGTCGTGAAATTACTAGATCAATGAAGTGGTTTGGAGAACCTGCACGTTTAGGTTAAAATCAAAGTGCATGATGAATAGCCTTGTATTTGCCATGAAACAACTGACCTGGTTATTCACAGTTATAGTCTAATTTGGTTTCCAAGTGTGAATTCCATGACTAATAAGGTTGTGGTGTTTGTGTTATTAACTTATTTCAATTAACATTTAATGGCTTGATGTAGTGAAATAAAAAATTCACTGTGATCTCGTCAAAGCAGTTTGAGAGTAATTTTATTGACAATATTAGGCTCGAAATGAGTCATTGTTGCATTTGTATGAATATGTTTCATGTGTGAGAAAATATAATGGACCTCTATGTAAAGTATGGTCAGCATAAGGAGGTGGAATGGAATAAAGGTGCATGAATATGAAATCAACCTTGCACTTTTGAAAGCTCTACACTCAATCAAGATTCACCAAATACTAGATTGATTTGAGAGGCAGATGAAACCAAATATGGATTTTCTGAAGCAATCCAGTATCACTCTCCCTTTTCTGGATCACCTCGTTGACACCTTCATGATGTCCTTGGAAAGGGTTGTCGACAACATGTATCAGATCAACAATAGGATTAAAGTATTTGGTTGATACAACAGAAAATATATGGGGTTGCTTGCTCGAACACATGTTTCTAGAAGCTGGATACTATGATGGTGATGTTGCTTGGTGAATTTATTGCAGTGCCATGCATGTCTTGTCTTAAGCCATGTGCAGATGATATTGTTTACACAGTTTGGAGGTAAGCTTTTGCTTGACATCGTCAAAAGTGATAGAGCTTGAAGAGACTGGCTGCGAGATTAGAGAGACGTTGATAGTCAAGAGGTTTCTGAGGGGAGCTTGGAATGGCTCAAAAGTGCTTTTGGTTCCAAGATTGACTTGTCATGTAATCCACTCCTGTATGATTTCTGGGCATGTGGTATTGAAAACAGGTTACCTCCTGTTCACGTTTAACTGAGCATGTGATATAGACAACAATTCACGTGGAATAAATTACTTATTTTAGGTTGTTTTTGGCGCAATGCATGCATTAACACCTTGCAAATTTCTGGATTAGAAGAAAAATGATAAAGAATTTGTGGCTTTGCTTCATCGTCCTAGGCTTTGGGTTGATGGATTGCATAATAGTCGAAACAAAAAAACCACCAATGCAGTGAATTTGCTATCCATGGATGTCCATCAAATACTGAGTTTTTCTTTGGTGGTTGCTACATTAGGTTGATGCAACCATTTTGTACCTAGGATTGCATTCAGAGGTACACCTATTGGTGCAAACATTCGGTTGGATGTTGTCTCTTTTGTGACTAGTGGCATCGAAGAGAATGAATTTAATTTTGAAGAGGATGCATCGGGTGATAAGGTTTTCAAACTCTGTGTTGGGACAAAAATATGAAGCGTATGTATGCCAAATCAATTCTATAAGTCCTAGAGGTTCTTGCAACATTATTATGTGAAGAATTCAACTCCATGTTGACTGTAGCAGGTGTAAGTTGTGGTTTTCCATCTAACAAGGAAAAAAGAGATGTGATTTTGCATGAAGTGAAAGGAAGAGAAAGTTGTCCTCTAATCATAAGGGAAGATTTCGGTGAGCAATGTTTAAAATTTGTTGAATGAAGAGGAGGAAGCGCATGCTGGAGGAATATTGTGATAGAGTCTGATTACTACACAACATGAAAGGAATGATGGTGTCATACCTAGGGATGTGATAGGCAAGGAGAAAAGTACTACGCATGAGAAGAAGAACAATTATAAGTCGATCTGTCTGTCGTCATTATCTTAACACAGTACCATAGATTATGTCCATTCTCGATATTTTTCACATCTAGAAAAGTTACTTGACAATACATTGCAACATGTGACAGATTTCAAGTTGAGGATGTTTATGAGGACGTTGAAATGGATTTTTCTCGGTAGCCGATTCCATTTTCACCAGTTGCAGATTAACCTTCACGTCCAAAAGTGACATAGTATGTTTTGGGTTTGAGTACATCGACAACACTTTTTTTTTTTTTAATATGGTTATGGTTGGCAGTGATGTCGTTGGGCCCATGCTTGGTTGAGGGTTCCACACATATTTGTGCATTTTGTTGAAGTGACCTCTAAATTAGTTTTTGAAATAAAGTAAATCTTTAGGCTTTGTGTTTATCCATAATGAAATGTGCTTTGTGTTTATCCATAATGAAATGTGTTGGAATGATGAGCTTTAAGTGTCAGTGTGGGGATTTTTTTTTCTTTTTCTGCATCGTTATTCTGAAACACATGAATTCCTGTTTGATTATCATAAAATCCTTTATTCAGAGTCATGTATTAGGGTGTATATCCTTTGGAGCCAAAAGATTATGTTTGCTGCTATCATGTGTTTTTCGTTATACATCTAACAATGTGTTTTGTAGGGGTTAATTATTAGTGATAGAATTGTCATTCATTAAGTTCAATGTTCTTAATGGTAAACCATGTAGAGGTGTATAAAGGTAGAGGTATTTTTCATTAAAAGTTTTTCAGCCATGTAAACATGCTTTAGATATATTTAGTCATAGGTTGTGTCTCTAGTGTAAATATGTAAAATTTGGTCCACACAGTCATTGGTGTCATATACAACCATGTAATTAATGGTCAAGTATCTAGTCAAGAGTTAGTTCCTTTGCTTCATGAGGTGAAGCTATCAACAAGAAGGGTATTCTTGTAGGTTGATGACTTCAGTTTCAGTACATGCTCATGGGGAGCATGTATGTTGTATACTTACTGATTTGATATAGTCATGATGAAGATGGTGATGGTGCTCAGGGGGAGCATGTTTGCTATGTGGTTGTTAATTCGTTATGGCGTTGAGTTGGTGCTTTGGTTTTTGGTTGCCTTGGTCTTGTTTTCATGAGGAGGTTGTTGTTGCTACCTTAGGAGACACAAAGTTTATGTTACTGCTATTGATGGTCATCACATGCTTTGCTACTATTGATGTTAACGTGTTTGCGGCTACTATTGATGGTTATATGTTTGCAGTCGGTATTTTGGCCAAGATCTTTCATTAGAGGATGATGATGATGATGCTTAGTGGGAGCATGTCCAGTGTATGCTTGTTGATCAGATATAGATGATGTTGTTACTGTTGCCCACACTATGTTATTTATGCTGTTGCTAGTGATGGAGAGGATGTTGCTGCTACCCACATTTGATGAATATGTTGATGGCGAGAGTGTTGATGTTCATGATGTATTGTTGCTGTTGATATTATTGTTGATGCTCATACTACTGCCTTGGTTGATTTTGTTTTTGTTTAGGGGCATGTTGTTGTTTTTGGTGAGAGTGAGGTTGTGTAGTTGGTGTTATTGTTTGAGGCTATTGTTGATGTGATATATCTGCTTGTTGCTACTCATATTATATTGAAGTTGATGCTCATGCTGTTATTTTTTGATAGTGCATATGATGTGTTGTTGTTATTAAGGTGATCCCCTTGCCATTGATGTCAAAGAGGGAGTTCTTGAGGGGGACAACGTTAGTTGGATGTTTCAGCAGAGGTTTCCATCAATGCCAAAGGGGGATATTATTGGCATTGATATTATGCTCTAGGTGCATTGATGATGCAGGTGTTTAGTTGCAATGATTGTTGGTTGCCATTGATGTCAACCTAGGCATATTTCACAGATGCATGTGGTGTAGGTACATTGATGATGTTTCTAGTTGTGTTGCAGTGATGATTGGATTTGGTATGTATGTGGAACATTTTGGCATGTGTGATTACCATGATACATGTATTCTTGGAATTTTCATTACCTTGGTATTGTTTGTGTTTGTGGCCCAAGTCGATACATGGTATTGGTTTGACAGGTATTAGCATTACCATAATATCTACCTATGGTACTGGCCTGGAGATTACTGTGGTACAGGGTTGCATGGTATTTCCATAACCATGGTATTGACCCGTGGTATTGAATTGACATTTACCATGGTATGAGTGTCCTTGGTATTAGTTTAACCATAATATTCTCCCATGGTATTGATTGGATATTATTGAGGATATTTTATATATAATTTTGTGAGAATATATTATTATTGATTTTGATGGATTATGTGTGAGATTGAGTGTGTGCTACAATATTTCATCTTGCATATTATTTACTTGTAGTGTTGTTGGGTGGTGTGATTACTAGAATTTATTTTTTAGATCAGATTAGAGAGTAGCTGTTGGGTTGATCATGATGAGCGTGTTTGAGAGACTAGTGTGAAATATTCTAAAATGTGGCTAGCATGGAAGTGTTGAGGGCGTTGAGGCTCATGGTAGACAATGTGTAGATAAAATGGGTGCCTTCTAGTAGACAAATCATGGGAAGCAGTTTCTCCAAAGTTTAGTAGAATTGGGTGAGGTTTGTTGGTTGTAGCGACTTCCAATGAATGGGTGTTTGCAGAGTCATGTGAGAAGAGTCCTTTTGTTTGATGTTGCTAGCAAAATGCCTTAGTGGTCGATTCTTCCAACTACTGGGTGGTAGCTCCTCCATGTAAACAAATTTGTTCAACATAATAGAAGAATTGAGTAGTAAAGCAGCGGGTGGCTTTTTGCCTTGGAGAGGGTTTTCTACCAGAAATATCAGTGTTTCTTTGTGTGCATGTTATTTATGTTTCTATTCTTTGTTATGCATATTAATAATTTTATGGTTGATGTTTACTTTTAATATGATGCTTATGATTCACAATGTGTATATATCTTTTACATGATATGCAACTTATAAGTGAATGAATAAGGGTTTGAGGAGAAAAAAAAAAACATAAGCCAAAATACTGATTCACCCCCCCTCTCAGTATTGTTTGACATTAGAAAAGTATTACCTTGTACAGAAGCTATCGAATGAATCTTATTACATATGGATAATAAGAATTTGGTTCTTAGTAGTGAAAGTGACAAAGAAATTTCCACCTACCATCCGCATGACATACATTCCTATTACATGATGGTAAGTACCAGACAATATCTAAACACATAGTTTTATGCAACCTAGGCTAATGTGAATACTAAGGAGGTCATCAAGTCTTGGTGGCAAGAGCTTGCACAATTCTGCCATAAGCCAAGTGCAGTGTACATAAATAAATATTTAAGAAAGGTTTATCCGCATCTTATGGTGATGTGCTGGAGATTGCATGGAAGGAAGAATGATGAATACTTTGAAGACAATTGGATCTACTTTCTCAATCTAGCTTCTTATAGAGGAAAAGTCTTCAACTGGGCTGATATTCTCTCTCATGAACTGCATCATAACATACAACAGGCTAAGACGAATTTACAAGCCAAAAAATCTCCATAGTTCTACATGTCCACTTATCTGCTGGATGGAATTTGTGCCTGTTATGAGTTCACAGGGATGGAGTGGAACTGGACCCCTAAGGAGAAGTTACATGTCTGTTTCCATTGTAGACTGTTGTCAGAATTCAACTTTTGAGGAATGTATACACAATTGGACGAGAACTTATTTGCAGTTTTCTATAAGATGAACTTTGAAACAAAACCTCCTTGCATGAAAGATCGGGTCAAGGAGGAGCTTTATGAGATTGTTGATTATTTCGCTTCACCACAAGGTACATATGTTAGAGTTTTCGGTTTCCAGACAGCCCCTCAGCTTATGCTGAGGTATGTGACCAATAATTTGGTATTGAAGGAGGTGGCCTATTATTTGAACAATGGTTTGTCTGCACAATTCCAAAGGAAGAAGAAATTTCCTTGGACATCTTTTCCTTTATGGATTGGTTTGCATGAGCTTAAGAGCCTCAAGGTGGCTGATGCTGAAATTGAAGAACTCAAGCATCTTCATTTGGAAGTAACAGGCTTTCATAGATAATATCCCTGGAAAATTTGTAGACAACATTGTATTAAGGTACGATACACCTGGTTGTATGTACCTATGACCATTCCAGAGGATGAGAAAATCAAGAACTGGTACAATGAATTGAGGAAGAATAGGTTGGGAGATGGGGCATGGCCCTCCCACGTACCATAGGTACTAGATGTATAGATGAGAGAGATTCAACATGAATCAACTACCCAAGTTGACAATGGGTTGGCTTGATGGGCCCTGAGCCAGGTTCAACGTTAAGGAGCCTAGCAAATCCCTACACTACTGGTCCTTTTGGCATCAATCCACTAAGCGCAGATTGAAGTCTCACCCGAAGCAGTATGGGGGGATGCAGGAACCAAGTTTCTATACCCTGAGATGGCAGTGATGTCGGTTATTTTCCCTAACCCTTTCTTCACAGAGACTGATAAGCCCTTTAGGGCTTGTCAAAGTACTTCTCTTATTCGTCCTTGAAGCTTCAACGCAAGTCTCCGATCATCCTTTGCGGACCATAAATAGATAGATCAGGCATTTACGTGCCTCTGTAATTGCTCTTACTTCTGTATTTACTCAGATTCACATAAATATTGGTTAACTTTAACATGCATTACGATTATCTTTGCGTAAACAAATATTCTTACTTGCGTTCATATGACAGTAAAATACATAGATTCATACATCAATATAGCATTAATTAATTCATAACCCCAGTATTCAACATAACATGATCGCAACATTCATAACAGAAGTAAATTAACGCATACATAGATAATTCCAAAATACTTCTCTTTATTGATAATCTAGATTTCCAATACAAACTCTGACTACCTTGCACACACAGCTGCAAGGGTCCATGCACTTAGCTGTGAACTTCTACCCTTGGCTTCTGCGCACTCAGCTGCAGAGCCTTTTCCTATGCTAAGACTCTTCGCTCTTAGCTCTCACAGACCCATAAACTTACTAAAAAATCTACCAAAGACTTACCAACTCCTTAGACTCTTCTAGTACTCCCTTTTTATACAATCCCATGGTCCATGGACCAAGGGAAAATCTCATCATACTGACACAAACTATTTAAACTAAGGGTGGAAACCCTTTTTGACTGCTTACATCTTTGCACTCTGCAGCCACAAAATGCGGAGACTTTACATTCTTTACACAAAAATTGGCCCTTTGGCCCCAAAACTTGGGCTTTTAACCCCAAAATTGACCCCAGGGGACTCGTTCCCAACAAGCCCCCAACACAAATCTAGTGACTTGCCCCTGAGTCACTCTGTTGGCATGGATATCTTCTTGCGAAGACCTCCTAGCTCCACTTGTACCACTACAACTTCGGCAGTGTACTGTGTTGTTGCCTACTTCACCTGCTTGACCAGCTACTCTCTCACTAGCTCTGCACTGTATGCCTATATTTTCTGTTGTGTCATGTGCAAACTAGCCAATTTCCCTTCAATGCAGGTAGTGAGTACATAGGCCTCCTCTAGCCAAGGCCCCAATCTAGCCTTGATTACTATCTCTTTGCACTGAGCTATATCCACCTGTTCTTTTAGCGCCTTTTCTTTCAAGTTGAACCTTAGCCAGCTCTGTTCTCACTTCGCACACTCTGGCAGCAAGTTTCTGGAGTCTCACATCCATTGGCACATCTTCAAGAATATCCAGCTCTAGCACAGTCCTGCATGCCTCAGCCACCACCTTGGTCATGTGCTCATTCTTTTCCATGGTGGCCTTAAGAAGATCAATGGTAGAATTCTTCTAAGCATTGTTCAACTTCTGCTCACTGATAACATTCAGGGCACGCTGTTCGCGAGCCTAAAGTTCTGCAATCACACCATCTTGCAAGGTGTGAAGGGGTTCACTTGGAAGCGCAGTCAAATTTAGCCCAACCCTCTTTAGGGCACTGACAGTGGCCCTGTCAGCTTATGCTTCTATACTCATTGCTCCATCCAGCAGCAATATGGCCTAGGGATCCAGCGTGTGCACCCTTTATGCTGCCTCCAACGTTCCAGGCACCAAACTAGTTGACACCACGCTACTTCGCCCCACACTGGTATGCAAATATGACACCAAGATATGCAGCTTATGCAAACCCATCTGAATGGCACCCAATGCCTATTGTTGTTGTTCCTTGAACTGCCACAGCAGTTCTGTAGTCGTATCCCTCACTGCCTCATCAATGTCATTCAAATCACCCTCTATCAAGGTGATTGGGTCAAGGGATGTTTTGTTGGCCTTGGATTTCTTCTGTGGCCCTACTTTCTCTTGATCCCTGTTGCACTTAACCTAGAATAGAGTAGTCTCCAAGTCTGCTCCTCCCTAGTCAGATCGCTACTCTTCTTCTTCTATCTCTGGGGAAGGAGATTTCTAACTCCTGTTGGATTCACTCTCCTCCTCTTCTTCCTACCCTTCTATCTACTTTTTGGCTTTATCCTTAGCCTCTTTCTTCCTCTTCTCATCCAATTGTTCCATCTTTAGTCTAGCCTCTTCCTTCTTACACTTCACTGCAGACTTTCTAGACCCAACTGTCAATTCTAAGGTAGTACACCACTCTGCTGGCCAATGGTCAAGGATCACCATGATCATGTCGTCTGTGGAGAGGTATGGAAGGTCATACCAATTTTTCTCAGGGTCCTTCCATGCTCACATGGAGACAGAGTGGAAGTCTGCCTTGAACTCCACATACTCTGCCAACTAGTCGAAGACAATTAGTGACAACTGTGGTTTGCATTTCATGGCCATGTTGATACTCATCTCCATCAAGATCCAAAATATCTTCCTATCCTTGACCCTTTTGGGGTCCTTGGTGGCCTAGAGTGAAGCGAACTTCGCTGTTTTCAATAAATCCAGCGTGACCAGAGGAAACTGACTATCCTCCAATAACTCCCGTGCAACCAATACTATGGATAGGAGCAACCATGCATAGTGAAAGGTTTTGTTGTGGTCCTACACCTCTCTATAGTCCGCGAGGAACTCACTGCAGAGGTAGCATGCCAAATTCAATTGTATGCCCTCTGCGCACTTGGCTGCTAATGATACAACCGGTGTCGGCACTTCATCTGTGTGAAACTTCCTCATAATTTTCCCAGCCAGGATATGGCTAGCTACTTTGACCGTGGGGTCAGTTATACTGGAAATGGAGTAGCCACGCGGCTTCTTGACGAGCTTAAATTTTTCCTTCATTTTCTCGATGAAGTCATGCTCACCTGTCTTTCCGCCAAATGCCATGGCTAGATTTAGCCCTAAATGTGGCAACCGAGTGATCCTATGAATCAGCATGTCAATGATCGATAGTGGCTCTTCCAACCATAGGCACCCATCGTGCACTAAGGATAGTAGTTGTTTGATCACTATCATAGTTATGGGCACATGGTTGTAATGTGGCACCCATAGCATGTTTAGAAATCCTACCTTGTCCACCCCTTTTATCCACTTCCTTGGCTCCAACGCGGTCACACCTGTGTCCTTATAGAAGACACGGTGCATGAGTTGATCAGTCGCTAAGTGGGGAAGCGCTCTGTATCGGCCAAATCCGAATCCTCCAACTTTAAAAGGGGGACGCGTGTCAGGCGCATTCCGTGAAATGTGATCTTGTCCAGTAGCAACGATGTATGCAGTGTGACTTTGCTCTCGCCAATGTCCTTGGGGACCTTTGCCTTGCCTCGGCATGGGGGAATGTATTCAGGAAGTTTAGAGAAAGGGTCAAACCCTTCAACGTTAACGTCCTCGGCCCCCATGCCAATGTCATCCCTACCCATATTGATTTCTTCAATCTCTTCTTCCGATTCCAGGTCAACTACCTTGCCCTTCTCTTGTGTGACGAGATTTTCCTCCTGTAGGTGTTTTCTGGGTGATGCTCGAACCAAAGGTGTCACTTTCTACTTATCTTTCTTCATTTTTGGACCCTCTTTGGTCGGCATAGGCCTCGGCCTGGGAGACCTCGGTGATTTGGGTACCTCTGCAGGCACTTCAACACTTATCTCCGGGGCAGTTCCCTCAGCTACCATTGCTTTTCTAGCACTTACGGTTTTTGTGGGCGCCGACATGATACTAGAAAACAAGTCCTACATTTCCTTTGGCAACTTCTCAAATGCTGAACTCACTATCAAAGCTTTAAAGTACTCACGGTTCATACGCACCTGATAGCTCAACACCTCAATTCTCAAAATCCCAAGTGTTTTTCGATGGGTAGCCACCTGTACTTTATAGACATTTTCGAATTCAAATCCGACCATTCCCCCCAAAATTCGTTCATAAATTCTAGATTGGCAACAAATTTTCAAAGATCTTGCCCTTAAATTTTGACTTAAATGCTGGCCTCCCACTCCATTTAGCCATTTTCCCACTGTCAAGTCATGAACAGTGACCATAACGGTCACCTTCTAGCTTCCCTGCGTGGTGCCTTTTTTGATAGCATAGCTCCCCGCGCGTTTCTGCTGACACTGTGACATTTCTTCATTTTGGGCAGTTGCCCAATCATGTAACTCCACAATCTGGGAAGTGTAGTGTATAGTCCCACACCTCCTTTCAGTTGCCTAGAGTGCTAGGACTATATTGGCCGGATAAATCGCTCTTGCGGACAAGACCGATCTCCCTAGTATCGAATGATATCTAGCAACAAGGAGCACAAACAAATCTACTTTTCTCTAAACATGTTTCAATTCATAAATGAAAACTAAGAGGTGTAACAGACCCTACCTCAATCCAACGCTTGTTTGTGGCAGCTTGTTTTCAACAACTTCAAGCAATTCCTCTTTAGATAACCTGCATGCACAAACAAACACACATCAAAGAACACCTGAAAAGATATTATAATAAAACATATTCATTATGAATATCAAGGAGCTCATAAAATAAACCATTAGAGACAGTTCATTGAGAAAAACAAACTTGATTGTATTAACCTTATGAATAAAAGAACCTTACATCCTTTGCCTTGATGTTGCACAAGCTCTTTCCAGGGTCCAGCAAGAGTCTCCTTTACTTTGACAAGCCTCACTCACTTCCCAAATGACATGAAAGGTATGTGATCTCTCCTCTCACAAGCTCAAAAAGGAAGTCTAATTTCCAGCAGCCTTTACCCTCAAGAATTTTCAGCTTTCAACCCCTCCTACAACCAGCCCAATGCCTGAATTTATAGTGAAAATGGAGGAAGTTGCAGGTCCACCATTGAAGAGATAAGTTCCTCCTTCAATGGGATAAGCACCTCATATCATGGAGTTAGCTCCCTTAATTATGGAATGGATGAACCAAGGTGGACCAGACTTGCCAACGCATTCCTTCTAGAAGTGTCTAGAAGTGACCCAAGATGATTTTTAGGGAACGAACTCACGCCTTTTAAACTTTTACAGGGGTTCGCACCCATCACTTAAGAGACAGAGTGGTCAGGTTCGCAGGAAACATGACCATTGGGTGCGGCACTACAGGCAATGCTAGGAGAAAGTACGAAACCAAGATTTGAGATATTTTTAAGGTCTTTCTCCCATTTTCAAGGTTTGACATGAAGAGCTGAGGCTTAAGACTTGCAAAGGAGGTATGTATGAGTTTTGATGGACTCACACAAACTGTAGAAAGTCATGGTGACAATTTTTTGTGTAACAGATTGCCCCCTAAAGTGCGAAGTCTGTAATATATGAGGATAATTTTTTATCATCGTAAAAGAGTGAAGGACTTTATCATTTCAAGGATCTTCCTGTGGATACCCCTGTTGGAACCTGTAAAAACATTCAACACAAAATATATATGTGAAAATATCATCGCTAAGGTAGGCATTCCCATACTCAGATCAAAACTAAGAACTATCTAAAACTGTCTTGATACAGGAATGATTTTGTATTACATCACAAGTAGGAACATATGGACACAGTATGGGTGCAGCCATCTGTTTATGAATAGTCCACTATATAATGATAACAAAATTCCTTGCAGCGTGGATGGTGGAAACTAGATCCAGGGTCTTTATTTCTATTGCCCGAACTAGTACGATTCTATCGATGCGAATGAATGTGTCGAAGTCGAACATGGTAGAAACCACTTGATTACCAGTCAATGATGTAAACTATTAACAAGTGTGAGAGGAACCACCAATAATGTCAATGGCCCTCAAAGTACTCAGTACAATCCACGAAGTGTGAATGAATGAGTCAATGTCAAACAAATCATAGAATCCTTTAATCGAAGGTCAATGATGCAACCTGTCGTCGAAGGCGAGAAACCTGCCATTGAGGCATGCAAATTCCAAGGTACTGACGATTTCTAGATCATCTTTCTAGATAATGAGTTGGAGTCGATAAAAAGTGATCCGTCATAGGCAAGCCCATAACACGAAATCATAGATCAAGTCTGAAGAAATATATTTGGCAAGAACTAACTCAGGGATGGTC
>APFE031506317.1:5801-23550 GCA_000404065.3 Pinus taeda | reverse complement strand
GTAGTGCTCCTTCTGTTATCTCTATCACCTGCCATATCTGCATCAACATATCCCTGTAGAGAAATGTTTGAACCACCAAAGCATAATGCTTGATTTGTGGTACCTTTCAAATATCTGAGAATCCATCTCATTGACATACAATGTTCCTTTCCTGGATTGTTCATGTACCTACTTACAACTCCCACTACATGTGCAATATCACGCCTTGTGTAGACCATTGCATACATTAAGCTTCCAATTACTGATGCATATGGAACTTTAGACATATAATCCATGTCTTCTTGGGTCTTTGGGCACATTTCGTTACTAAGTTTGAAATGGCTAGCAAAAGGTGTACTAACTGGTTTTGCATTGTTCATATTAAATATTTTCAAAACCTTTTGTATGTACTCATTCTGAGACAATGTTAATTTACGATTTTTCCTATCTCTAGTTATTCTCATACCAAGGATTTTTTTTTACAACTCCGAAATCCTTCATTGCAAATGAATTTGCCAATTTTCTTTTGAGCACATTTATTTCCTTCATGTTGGACACTGCAACAAGCATGTCATCTACATACAATAACAATATAATATAGCTGCCATCATTTTGCTTTTTCAGATAAACACAATGATCAAAGTGACATCTAGTATAACCTTGTTCAGACATAAACTTGTCAAATTTTAGATACCACTGCCTTGGACCCTGTTTTAAGCCATACAAGCTCCTCTTCAACCTGCACACTAGTTTCTCCTTCCCTTTCACCTCATATCCTTGTGGTTGCTGCATATATATCTCTTCCTCCAAATCCCCATGGATAAAGGTTGTCTTTACATCTAACTACTTAAGATGCAAATCTTCAACTACTACTAGACTTAAAATATTTCTTATTGAAGTCATTTTAACAACAGGAGAAAATATTTCATCAAAATCAATACCTTTCTTCGTGCAAACCCCTTCACCACAAGTCTAGCTTTGTACCTTTGTTTTCTTCCATCTTCTTCCTTCAGCCTGTAAACTGATTTATTCTTCAATGTATTTTTTCCTGCAGGCAACCTGACTATGTCCCAAGTCTAGTTATGCATTAAGGAGTTTATCTATTCTTCCATGGCTACCTCCCACTTCTTCTTACTTTCAACCTGCACTGCTTCTTCATAACATTCGGGTTCACCAGAATGAGTCAACAATAAATAATATAATGAAGGAGAGTATCGTTCAGGGGGTCTACTTATCCTGGTAGATCTTCTAACACCACTTTCAAGTGTTTGGGGTGCCTATTGTTGTTGTGGTGGTTGCTTTTGTTGTGGTTGTTGATTATTATTATTTTCAGGCACCTTTATTTTCTCAGTGATTTCATCAAGAACTGCGTATTCCTTGTTTTCTTTTTCTTGTTTCTTTTCCTGCAACTGATTCTTATACAAGACCTTTTCATTGAATATTACATCTCTTCTCCTAATGTTTTTGTGATTTTCGTAATGATATAAGCGATAACCAAAATCATTAACACCATATCCAATAAAGGTACATTTCTTTGACTTTGCCTCAAGCTTTGTTCTATTTTCTTTATCAATATGGACAAAGGCCTCACAACCAAAAGGCTTTGAAAAAGAGTAGTTTACCTTTTTACCTGTCCATTCTTCCTCTGGAACACCACCATCCAAGGAACTTGATGGCCCTCTATTTATTAGATAAAAAATAGTATCTACAACATCTACCAAAAACTGTAAAGGCAATCCTGCATGCAATCTCAAGCATCTTGCACGCTCCACGATTGTTCTGTTCATCCTTTCTGACACACCATTTTCTTGTGGTGTTCTTGGAACTGTCTTCTCTCTACGAATTTCATGCTCTGAACAGTACCTATCAAGCTCTTTACTGCAATATTCACCTCCATTGTCTAATCTAAGACACTTCAATTTCTTTCCTATCTCAATCTCAACCAAAGCTTTCCATTTCTTGAAAGCATCAAATACATCAGATTTATTCTTAATACAATAAATCCATGTTTTTCTAGTTGCATCATCAATAAAAGTAACGTAATAAAGAGGGCCACTGAGAGATGATACCTGAGCAGGTCCCCATACATCTGTATGCACAAGCTCTAATTTTTTGCTCTTCTTTTCTTTCCCAACTCTAATAAATTTGACTCTCTTCTGTTTTCCATAAATGCAATTCTCACAGAAGTCCAAATCAACATTCTTCAAACCCGACAACAAATTCATTGAGTGAAGAATCTTCATCCGCTTTTCACTCATGTGTCCGAGCCTATGATGCCATAATGTTGCATCTGTTCCTATGGAAGTTAAAGCATTAACAGAGTTAGAAATACCATTTCATAAATACAATGTACCAACCTTTTTGCCTTTTGCTATTACCAGGGCTCCTTTCCTGACCTTCCAAGCTTTATCTGTGAAAGTTGTCACACAACCTTCACCCCCTAACTGCCCTGTTGCAGAAATATAAACACAGAAAATGCATAAAACAAGAGAGACATAGATATATGTGGTTCACCCGGTTTGGGCTACGTCCACCCTAAACAGCCAGTCCTTCCTTTCTATTATCTAGCAAAATGAAGAGACACAACCTACAACAGATCCACTGTAATATCCTCTGTTTTCTCTCACAGTCTCACCTCTCTACTTCTTGCTCAGAGAATACACATCTATTACACAGCTTCAAATACAATGCCCTCATACAAAGAGAGGGGTTGTCTTCTAGGGCCAAAAACCCTAAACTAAACATAAGTTCTACTGTTAGATCATCCGCCTAATGAACATCCCATATTGACTAGAAATTACTATACTTTTACAAGGCAATTTTACATCTGTTTTTAGCTTTGGGGGCACTGCCCCCGAGCCCTCGCCAGGGGACCGTTAGCCCCCCCAGACCCCCACGGGGGGGACAAGTCCCCCCCACACCCCCCCACATGGAGGGGTGTACAAACTTCTTGGGGTATACATCCAGCTGAAACAAAGACCTCTGAACAATCATGCTCCACACACAACAGAGGATTGAACAAAGCCTTTAGAATATGATGAGAAATGAAGTTATGGGTTCAAGAACGAAAGCCCCAGCCGCTGTGGATTCTCCAGATGAATGAAGCAGACGAGTTAGCATAATTTTGTCTATATGGCGACTAGCATTCACTTTTTTAGCAAGAATTATATAGTTGATAAAGTATCCAATGTAGCATGGATGGTAAGAAAAACTCTTTTTAAATTTTGGACAATGCTTGACGCAGACAGGTGGCCAACAGACCTGGTTTCCTGTGGTCAGGTTGAGGCCACTTGCAATTTTGTGGAAATCATGTACTTATTTTCATGACATATCAATAGAAAAAGGGTCCTACCAAGCTTACATGTTAGCAATATTTAATTTGTTGTCACTGATAATAAGATTTAGACAAGATTCTGAATGTAATATTTTTGTATATATTTGATTAAAAATTGAATGATGAATGCAAGGTTGGGGCGGTGCTTCTTAAATAGGAGTTGACTAGCCACACCAAATCAGAGAGACATGTCCTTTGGGACTAATGTCTCTTCATTTAACTCACTATTTGCTAATTAACTGATTATAATTAATAATTTATTTATTTAAATAATACTTTTAATATTTTAATATTTTCTTTAATTTGTTATGATTTTAAGTTCATAACATTGCCTTCCCCTTAAGATTCTTTGTCCTCAAAACATAGGTAGGCTTGGGTGGTGATGTATGAAATGTTCTGATTCCCAAGACGAATCTTCCTCTGGTAACCTCTTCCACTTAATGAGGTATTCCTTTATTGTCTTAGATCATAAAACATTTTCTCAGGTAGAAAGTATACCCTCAGGGTCAAGGATTATTCTTCCTTCTTCATCGGTCTTTGGTATTTCTATCTGTGTTGTTTGATTTGTCCCTAATACTTTTTTGAGACTTGATACGTGAAAGGTATTATGGATTCAGCTATTGTCTAGTAACTTTAACCCATAAGCTACATTACTTAACTTTTTAATTATTTGGTATGGTCCATAAATTTAGGTGACAAATTATTCTTCCCTTGTTGTTTTAGTGATAGTTGCTTATAAGGTTGAAGTCTAACAAAGACCCAATCTCCCTCCTCGAACTCTCTTTCAGAACAATGTTGGTCAGCTTGTTGTTTCATTCTATTACAGACCATGGTTATATTTTCTTTTAGTAAGTCTGTGATTCTTTGACTTTCTCCTAAGTGATCTTTAACAGTTGGTACCCTAGAATCAAGGAATGCAAAGTCTTTCCACCTCGGTGGTTCATAACCATATAGGGTTTTGAAGGGTGTCATCTTAGCTGACATGTGGTATAAGGTATTATACCACCGTTCAGCCAGGTGTAGCCACTGTGTCCATCTATTTTGTTTATCTGTAATGAAACAAAAAAGATATGTTTCCAAGCATTTATTAATGATTTCGGTTTTCCCATCAGTTTGGGAGTGATAGGCTGAACTCATATTAAGTGATATTCCTTATTGATGGTAGAATTCCTTCCAAAATTTCCCTTTAAACCTTACATCTCTATCGCTGACTATGACCTTAGGAAACCTGTGTAGTTTGTAAATGTTTTTACAAAACACATAAGCGATTTGTTTTGTTGTGTCAGTCTTTTTGATAGCCATAAAGTGGGCATATTTAGTGAGCCTGTTGACTACTACAAATATTTTATCCTTCCCGTTAGATGTAGGTAGTCCTTCAATAAAATCTAGCGAAATCTCTTCCCACTTCTGATTTGGAATGTGTAGTGGATGTAGCAACCCTAGAGTTGGATCATTTTCACTCTTGTTTCCTTGACAAATATCACATTTTCAAACATATTTCTGAATTTCCTTGCTCATACCCTTCCAATAGAATGATGTCGGATGTTGTAGTAAGTCTTGTAGAATCCGACATGTCTAGCTGCTAGTGAATTGTGAGACTCCTTTAGTATTTTTACCTTAAATTTGGATGCAGGTGTTAGATAAATTCTCCCCTTGTACCATAAGATGTCATTTCTCCACTTGAAGTTGGTATATTGATTGATATTGTTGATCATGGAGTCACAATCCTTATCCTTGGCATATTCGACTCATATTTCATCCAACCATTCCGGAATGACTGTCATGGTGGCACATGTTGTGTGATCATCATCCTTACGTGAGAGTGCATCAACTATGACATTCTCCTTTCCCTTCTTGTGTAATATTTCTAAATCTAAAGCTGACAACTTCTCCATCCACTTCTGTTGTTCTATTGATAATGTATTTTACTGAAGTAAGTATTGAAGGCTATTGTGGTCAGTTCGGATTGAGAATTTACTTCCAAGCAAATACTGGCGCCATTTCGTCAAAGCATGATGGCGAGCATCTCCTTTTGGTATGTTGATTTTAAGCCTTCTTGTTTATTAAGTTTCCTTCTCTCAAATTCTATATGGTGGTTTTCCTACATCAGTACAACTCCAATTCCAAACCCAAAGCATCACATTCGACCATGAATGGTTTGGAGAAATTAGGAGTTGCTAGTATTGGTGTGGTTGAAATCACTTCCTTTAATTTCTCAAAACACTTGTTGGTTTGGTCATCCCATTTAAAAGAATTTTTCTTTAACAAATTCATTAGAGGTACTGTTAGGTGTGCGTAGTTTTTTATAAGTCTTCTACAATACCCTATTAAACCCAAAAGTCCCCTTAGCTTATACATGTTCTTGGGTTTTGGCCACTCTTTGATTGCCTTGATTTTGTTGGGATCCACTTGGACTCCTTCCCTTGATATAATATGACCTAGGTATTCAACTTCCTTCTACCCAAATGTACATTTTGATAACTTGGTGTAAAACTGGTCCTTTTCCAAAACATACAATACCTCTTCTAGATGTTTGAAATTTTCTTCCAACGTCTTACTGTACCCTAAAATATCATTGAAGAAAACTAATACGAACTTCCTAAGGTAAGAATGAAAGAACTCATTCATGATGGATTGGAAGGTGGCTGGTGCATTTGTTAACCCAAATGGCATGACCTTGAACTCGTAATGCCCTTCATGAGTCCTGAATGTTGTCTTTTCGATGTCTTCTAACCTTACTCGTATCTGGTAGTAACCTGATCTTAGATCTAACTTGGAAAAATATTCTGCACCATGTAATTCATCTAACATTTCATCAATGAACAGAATTAGAAACTTATGCTTAATAGTGATTTTATTTAAACCTTTGTAATCTATACATAATCAGAAAGATCTGTCCTTCTTCGTGACCAATACTACAGGTGCAGCGTATGGACTTCTACTCTTCGTAATGATTCCATGCTTCAGCTGGTCTTGAATTAAGTGTTCTATTTTTGTCTTGTGGTGATGGGGATAACGGTATGGCTTGACATTAACTGGAGTTGAGTTGGTTTTAACTTCGATAATGTGTTCAATTTGCCTTTTTGGGGGTATCTTCATTGATCTTGGAAAACCTTCTCATATCTCTAGATCAATGATGAAATCTTTGATGTTTGACGAGTCCCTTCTGTTGATAATAATTCCAAGTGCTAACATTCCGCAATAAATGTTGGTGCCCCCTTGCGAATAAGAATCTTCATCTATTGAGCAGAGATGACTTGTGTTGGTGGTGCCCAAAAACCGAACAACTGATATTTCCATCCATCCCATTTGAATCTAATGAATTGTTTTATGTGGTTTGTTGAATAAGTGCCTAGTGTTCTTAACCATTGTACGCGTTAATCAATATCTACTCCTCCTAGGGGAACCATATAAAAACTGGACCCTATTGTATAATCGCTTAATTGCAAATTAACTTTATGGCACTTTCCAACTCCATTTATTTGTTTTCCATCTACTACCATAACTCTTAATTCTGCTACTGGGTAAGCAAGGATGTTCAATCTTTTTGCAACATTGACATTTATAAAGTTGTGCATACTTCCTGAGTCCACCATCACAATAATGCTTTGCATCTTGATGTAAACTTTAAGCTTCAGTGTTTTTGGTCGAGCTATCCCTATGATGGCTACTATGGAAATTCATGGCATCTCGTCTTCTGATTATGGACTAGGATTTGCATTTTCTTCATTTTCTTCTTCGTCAGAGCTATCTTTTGAGGATTCCTCTTCTTGCTTAGCTTCATAGTTGCACAATTTTTGAGTTGCACATTTGTGTCTTGGATGATACTTGTCTCTGCACTTCCAGCATTTGCCATCTTTTTTTCTTTTGACATTAAATTGTTGTTTTCCTTCACTCCGTAAGGGTGGTGGAACATACTTACTAGTATTCTCTGACACGATTTAACCTACCTTTCTTTTGAATTAGTTGTTAGTCCTGTCATTAGTGACATATGGTGGTTTGTGAAGTTTATATTTTTGCTTGATAATTATGGCTGCATGTCTGGCCTCCTCAATAGTTTTAGGTTTACACAATTTTAATTCTTCGTAGATATAATCTTTAAAGCCACAACGGTACATTTTTAGCAGCTCCTCATCTGAAAACCCTCTCTGCCTTACTGCTAACACTTCCCAATCATGAGTGTATTCACTCACTAATCCTTTTTGCTTCAGGTGAACAAATTTCTCATAGACATCATCCTCCTCTTCATCACAAAACCTTTTTAACAGAGCACTTTTAAGGTTTTGCCAATTGAATGAGCAACCTATGCATTTAGATGACCACCACAAAAACCAATCGTATGCTTCTACTTCTAAGTAATTAGATTTAGTGATGGCTTTTTCCTGTTCACCGAGTGGAGGGTTTGCTAAAGAAATTGCATCCATCTTATTTACGCATAAGACGATGCCTTTAAAGTTATTTCCATCATGCTTCGCAAATTCATTTTTTATTTTAAGATGGTTCTTTTCGGGAGAATGCGTATAATATTGGCTCCCTTCGAAGTGAATTTGGGGTATTTTTTGCTTCTCACGCCCCATGAAGCCCTATTAGAGGGATGTCTCCCCTTTTGGAGTCTTGGGGTTTTGTGTAGCTAAAGGTGGATCGATCTCTTTGGGCTGCCAATTCATCAAGCTTTTTTAGAAGGAGATCTCGTCGGCCATTTGGTCCTACTTACTAACTGACTTTTTGATGTTAACCATGCATTTGCATAGCGTACTAATGTCCTCTTGGATCTTCTTCATAATGTCATTATTGTCGTTCGTCATTTTGTTCCGATTTTTTTTGAAGACCCAATTTTTTTTCATAATTAATTAAATCAAATATATTATTTTAAATTAATTAATGTTAAGTACATATATATATTTTTAATTATATAGTTTAATTCTATATTCAAATTAATTTAAATATATGTATATGTTATACACGTCAGCTATTTTAAAACTTATTTAATTATTCGATGGATAGTCACGTCCCTTACCTTGCCAAAAAGTCACGTTACTGAACAGTCATGTGCCGAATGGTCACGTTATTTTTTGACGATCGACCCTTCATGCAGATATCACTACAGAGACCACCACAATGGAACCACAGGTTACCATAGAAGAAAAAACGACGCAGACTTCCGCTGGACAAACATTGCATGGTTTAGTTGTGGGTTGTGCTATGGTTTGGCATAGCTACATCCTCCAACCATGTGATAGTTGTTGTTTAGCTGCAAGCTGTGACCACACACTCTAGGCATAACACACACAACCCAGACACACTGTTGTTTTATGGAAAAATCTGTGGGGCCCGATGGCTAGCAGAACTTGTGGGTGTCACCAGTCTAAAGGTGGCTCTGATACCACTGTTAGTAATATTTAATTTGTTGTAATTGATAATAATATTTAGAAAAGATTTTGAATGTAATATATATATATTTATGTTAAAAATGAATGTGAATACAAGGCAGGGTCGGCTCCTTAATAGAGTTACTAGCACACCTAATCAGAGAGAATGTCTTGGACTAATGTCTCTTTATTAACTATAATATATTAATTATATTTTTATTTAATTGCTTTTATATTTATTTAATTTGTTATGATTTCAAGTTCATAACATTACACAAAAAAATAAATCAAAAGAACAAAAAGTGATTTTACTTCAAAATTTGTCCATTACCAGTACTTGGTAAATTTAAATGTGCCGAGGCTACAAAAAGGTCATTAATTTTGAGCCAATTAGAGGAAAATACCTCTAAAACCACTACTGCAATTGGAGAAGGTTGGGATAATGGAATTCAATACTAATGATGATAAAGATATGTTGTTGTTGTCTTGAATCAAAATATGAGCTAGATACATACCCACAAATCTGAAATTCAGGAAAAAGTGCCAAAAGTCAAACAATACATAAATCAACCCTCATTGACTTGAAATGATACAAAACTAATACCAAGTACAAAAGAAATTCCAAATCACTCATTGCATATGATTTCATCAATCCTTAATAGTTTTATATTGATAAAATATTTTTAGATTAAGGGTTTATCCTTCTCTTTAAGGAGAAATGTAGGAGGCCCTTGATGATCACAAAAAATGATGAACCAATGGAAAAACTAGTTATCACTATGCAAATCTAAAAGTATTACAGATAACATTTACAATTGAGATTTATTAATTTTTTGTGATCATAGGTCCCACTTCTAAGATAATTAAATCTTAGGTACATTATGAAAAAAATAATGATAGAGGTCCTAAGGTTACCTTAAGGCCATTCTTTAGTAATAAATTTATGGACTTCATTTTTCCCTTGACCTCAATCCACACATGCTTCCTTTTGATTATAACACTATATAGTAACCGTCATATGTGAAGACAAAAACCCTAATTTGGTTAACAATTCTCTAGGATGAATTCCCCATTTCCCTTGGGCATCCATACCCCCTATGGGTTTTCCTAGTGGTATCCTAGGTTGATACTTGTTGCCAGCAGTTGTCTATAGCCTCAACAGGTTAACCTCTTAAACCCATTTTGCACTAAAGGCTCTAGTTCCATATTACCATTTTAGATTTATATCATAAACATTTCTTTTGTGATTGGTAGATGGGGGAGTAGCTTCAAAAAGCCCCTTAAAGGCATATGATGATACCTTTTAGAGTGACTTTGATTACTTGCATAATGTATTGGATGCATAAGGTACTCATAAGTACTTAGAGGACATAGAATGAATGAGCCATATTTAATAGGAGACGGGTGGAGCTACCTAAATAATAACCAAAATATGCCTAAAGTATTACCAATCATTATTTTCATGTATGCTTTTTCTTTTAAAATAGTGTTCCACCATCGACAAAAACTTCATCAACTCTTCTGCAAGTCTTGATAAATATGCTTGGATATCATGCATGTTCTGGTTGTGATATTCAAGGTGTCATTGTATGGACCTTTTAAATTTGTTTTAAGCCCCATAATATGTTTTGCTAACTATATTTTGAACAATTTTTTGTTCTTCTAACCATTGAACTCAATCCATGCTTCTCTAGTCTCCTTTGTGGATCTGTAAAAGTGATCAGGGAAGGCTTTTGGATATTCTTGTAGAGATGAATTTTGTTCATATATTTCTTCCTAAAGTGCAGGTATGCCCCTGATGTAAATCAAAATTTTCTCTTCCTTCGAGGTAGAGACACCAACTATTTCTAGAATCTGGTAGAGTTCTTAGAGTATCATTTGTCTTCACTTAGCAAGTTCTTGAACATCCTTGTATGTTTTCTTGTTGGTTGTTAATTCCTATCTGGGACATGGTTGAGTACATTGGGGGAGAGGTCTTACAATACCCAAATAAAAACCTCTTTAAAGTAAAAAATGAAATATACTATGAAAATTTCAAAGAAAACTTGTCATGCACTTGGACAACTTCACGTAACGAAGACCTATTGTCACCAACTATCTGTTCATCATGAGTTAGATTCTTCCTTTCCATGAATCAAGCCAAAAATTAATCACACTTGTATAAAAATGTACTAAACCTTATGAAGAGGCTTTGGAGAAACCCACTTAAGTGGATTCGATAGGAGAGGACCCTTTTCAAATATTTTTAAACAACAATGTATTTGAGTCTTACTATTTCTCCTCTCCCAAGTCACAAGGGCGACCAATTCTCTAATCCCTCTTTAGCTCCTCCGTGACAATGCTCCCAAAAATGTTGGTCAAAATACATGTAATTATAATACCAAAAATTAATTATCAAATCCATGATCATAATACTTAGAGGTTCTAGAAACATTTATGCAAGATTAAATCTTAACCCACTCTAATCTAATCTAATCTACTACTAGCAATCACTCTTGAAATCAACAAGTAAATAAAATGTTTGCAAAGGAAGTGAATGAAAATAGATACACACTAAAACTCAAGACCATCTAGCTAGTCCTTCACTTAGATCCTCTGAAAATGACTCTAGAATGCATTCTTTCACTGCCTGCAGGCAAGCATTCATGCATTCGATAATAGGTTAGATCTAAATAAACACAGGATTCTAGTTCTAGTAATTAGTTTCATTAAACCAAATACTGGGATTTAAATACAAGGAATTCATTAAACAAAATATTACAATCTACTAATGATTTTTCTAAATAAATTAATGTTATATTATTTCTACTTGTAATATTTGTAATATTATTTTTTTAATCCTCCTTTCTAAACTTTCAAAATATACTAACAACAAGAAATAATATAATAAAAAATTTAGATAAATATAACTATATATATGCAAAAAAAATGTGTTTTCTTTGCACGATTTGGATGAGCAGACATTGTTCACCCTAGACCCAATCCGAGTGCTCCATATTTTTCATCCTCTATCCAGTCAAAATTCAACAAATGGAAAATGTTTTGCACAACCAATTTTCATTTTCTTTCAACCTATGATGCCATTAACCAAGGTGTATGAGCTCAGGTTTTGTGGTTCATAAAGTTCCTCATCATACTAGTCATCTATGTGAATGGGACTGGTGAGCACCAGTATAGCAGTAATAATGCTACAACTCTTGCACTACCTACTTTACTCTTATCAACATGGTAGTTCGTAACAAACTTGGAAGCGACAACGTTGTATGCACAAGTACTATTTCTTACTGCAGGCTGTCACTTGGTCAGTTGGCACAAGATCACTAGGAGCTCAAGCCAACTTCTATGGATTCTAGAAGAAGCTCTATATGTGATGAAAGAAAGGAAATCTTACTCTATAGAGGCTAATGTACTTGGAGAAAGGAAAAATACTGAAATGTAAGGTAAACCTAGCAAACCCTACTTAACCAACTAATCCTACTTTTGCAGAATGAAATATGAAAACCATGAAATGAATGCCATTACCTACTCAAGGAAGTAAACAACATCTACTCAAGCTATTTCTAGAAGGAAATGAGGAAAAAAACAGCTTTTTGGATTTTTATGTGAATTTGTCATGTATGTAATTTATTTGCTTGTGAATGTGGCAGTGAATAGGAGGCGATTGAGGGCAGTTTTGGGACTTGAGAGGATGCAGGATGGTGTGGATGGGTCCTAGGAGGTCTCAGGTGGAGTTTTGGAGGCTTTTCCTACAATCGGCCTTCAAAAGGAAGTTTATAGGAAAATCTACAGGAGGACATAGGGGATCTATAGGAGGTCTACAGGAGGATGCCTTAACCCGGTTTGAAAGGTTTAAAGTTGTGAGAGTGGGTGGAAAGGGTAGATGAAGGATGGGATGATGTGCTAGGGCACCTAGGGTTCACCAAGGATCACTAGGAGAGGGAAAGATGGTCAGGAGAGAGGAAGAAATCCTATGGAAAAATGTAGAAAACTAAGGCAGACTTCAGGTGAACTTTGGGCGACCTATAGGGCATAGATCAGGGAGACAATGTGATGGCTAATAGGCTAACTTGCTATGAGAAGAAATTTTCTACAAAAGAACTAACAGTCAAACAATGAAATCAAGCAAGCAAGGAAATTAAGTACATCAAAAAATAGAATTTTGCATCAAGCTAGTCTAAATTATGAGCTATGGAAGTAAATGCTAAAAAATTTTATAATGAGAGAAAGCATGGAAGAAGACTTATTGTAAAGATAGAAATGAGCATGGTGAAAGAGATCTAAAGCAAAGAATTAACCTTCTAACAAACTGCAACACTAGAAATCCTATGGAGAAGGAAAATCTGTGTTTTTGTGGCAACAAGAGGGTCTTAGCCTCAGTTCATCGTCCCAAAGGGAGGAAAGGAGGCCAAGGCATTGTTGCTAGCCTTTTTTATATTCTTTCTATCACTATTTACCCTACTATAGAAAACACAAATGGAAAAAACCTTCTAAGTCACCAAAAGCAACCTATTCTTAACCAGGAAAGAAATTCATCTGACAGTAACTAATCCATAAACTGAAACAAAGCATATAAATACAAACAAGAGGAGCTTGGCTGCTTGGATTGGGCCCTAATCCAAGAGCTTCAACCCTCTAAGGTAGCTTAGTGCTAGCTCAAGAAGAACCTCATATTTAGTGTCAAAATAGTAATAGGATTACATGAAACTGTCACCAAAAGTAAGCTCGAAGTTGAGCAGAGCAAAACTGCAACAAAAATTTAACCAAAAATTCGACCCTAGTGAGGCCCTAGGCCTCTCTACTTATAAAACTGAAGCTCCTGATAACTTCCTTAAAATCAGTGAGGCTTGGCTCCCAAAACACGAGATAAACATAAGTTATCCTCCACTTTCTTGGCTGCCTCCTAGTGCATTGATTTGGCCGTTTGTGCTTCGAGTTGCATGAAGGAGAATTCAAAGTGGGGAGTAATAAATGAGGGGGATTCCCTCCTATAAATCCTCTACTTTGTCCCCTTCGAATTATTGCTGCCAATTATCCATTGAATCTTTGACTTTGTCTTCAAAATTCAACAAAAATTTGCATTAAACACATATTAGACCTCATGGCATCATAACTAACCCAACTCACTCCATAAGCACAAATATAATAAAGAAAGCATGGAATAAGCTAAGAGAATGGTTGATTTAACCATGTCGAGAGGAAAAATTAGCCCATATAATTACCCATTCATGGGGCTCATCACCACCCCCTACTGAAGGTGTTGTTCATCTTCTGAGAAACTTATTCCATATCCTCATCTTTGATGGCCCTGGTGGCCTCCCTAACATCCCATGCTTCTGATGTGATCTCCACTTAGTTGTCATGGAATCCTACCTTTCTATCCACCTCTTCCCACTACTGTTGCTCTTCTTCCTCTTTTCTGCCTAAAAGCAGTGGGAGACTCAATTTGAGGCCAATCTAATTGACCTTCAAACTCTGCATGGAGCACTTGTACAGTGGCACTCTCCTTAATGGCTCTTTTATCCTTGTTGGGGAGTGATATTCGCTGATCTACAAACTATGTGGTAGGGTATTCCACCTCCTCATACAAGCATGAATACAGTCATCCCCAAGTCACCTTTTCATATCCTCAAAATGTGTAATGGATTGAGCCTGATCATTGATATATTTAGGGGCAATTTGGGGATTATTTGCAAGCAAGTTATGTGTGCTGATGAGTGCCATGGGATTTGATGGCTTAACTCTGATCATTAAGGGCTCATTCTACTCCTTTATCATCAACTTTCTTATTTCTGCTGCCCTTAACTCTTCATGATTCATCCATGAGTCCATGGCCATTAGTTGCAGGTCCCATAGCCTAGCATTGGGGTACCATACATTCATGTCTATGAGGGCCATGTTATGCAGACAAAATTCTGCTATTTTTGCCTTGTCTTCTGATGAGCTTTGGTCACACAGGTCCATAAACTGTCTCTAATCCTGAAAAGGCATTGTGCCTCTCTGTGCCAAAGTCTTTATCTGAAACTGTAGCCATTGGTCCTTGAGGTATAATCCATAGGATTTTGTTGGTGTTCTACATTGTAGTGCCTCCATGGACCAGCTGGCCATGCATGCCAATTGTGTCTCTTTTTCTTGCAGTTGTCTTCTTAGCAATTCATTTTCTATTTCAAGGTGAGTTCTTGTGATTGCTTCTCTATGTCTGACAGCACTTAATTCTCTACCCATTTCTCTGAGTTGATTCTCCGTATGGCCAATATCCTCAACTCCCTTGGATTTGGCTATTTGCATCCACCTATGGGTCCTTATTCTTTCTTTCTCCAACTCAAAGAATAGCAGAATTGCAAATTTTTGTGGAATGATTCTTCCCCCCTCAAGAAGATTGTAGTAAGAGCCAAGACTAGGTTGGGGGTCAGGCTCTTATGCCTCTGTTGCTTCCTCCTTCCCCTGTGGCTGTCCTTCTATCCTTTTCTCAAGTTTTCCATCTCCTGTAGTCCTAACAGGGTCTCTCGTAGTACAGTTTGTTCCTCCTGTAGAACTGTTTTTGAGTCTTGTAGTTCTACTTTTTCCTTCCAAGTGGGAGATCTAGGAGTCCCCCTTTCATAAGTGATAGGTGCCTTGGAAGGGGATTCCTTTGCTTGGGTAGAGGGTGAATCTTCAATAACAATAGGCACTTTAGAAGAAGGCTGGGCTTTCCCTGTTTTGATCCGTGTGCTCTTCCTAGCTCTGAAATACATTGAGGTCTACCTCTTCCTATTTTGTTTTGGTTTAATTGGGATGTTGAGGGAAGTGAGAGCAGTTGCTGTCTCTCTTTCTAGGGTCTTAGGAGACACTTTTGTCTTTTCTGCCCCTCTTTCTCCTCCTTCTGTCTTTTTCTCTGCCTCTATTTATTTTGTTTCTTCCTGCTCTTTTTTGGTTTCTTCCTTCTTTCCTTCTTGTTCCTCAGTTTCTTCCCCTTCTCCCGCTTGTTTCTCTTCCTCCTCAATATCAGAATGACTGATATCATAGGTGAGGGCCTTTATGTCATCTTCTGCTGTTATGTTTTGGAAAATTTCCCATGCTATGGGGGTTGTGTATGTATGGAGGGCTTCATCCACTAAAATATTAATTAACCCATGGTGAGCTAGTTGATTTATGCTCCCTGCCTTGAACTTAATGTTGGATTCTATGAGGGACTGTAGGAGGAAATAGGGGATGCTGAGTTTCTGGGGTGTTGGAGTGTCCATGCCATATCTCAGCTCATGAAGGATTCTAAAATGGTAGCCATAGACTATGCTATACCTCTCTTCACAGGGAACATATTTGACGATTTGGTAACTAACCTCATCCCAAGGGTAGGGTATGCTTGTCCTTCTAATTCCATTCTTATCTTCTAGAGGATGTTCATTGTTTTGGAAGAAATATTTCTTGGCAGCCTGTCCAATTGGTTTTTCATCTTTGCTCCAAGGCAATCCAAGCGAAAGGGTAGTAACCCTACTGATAAATTCTGGGGTGATTTCCATGGAAAGACCTCTAAGAGCAACATTGGAATGGGTTCTTGAGTGTGGGACTAAAGAAAGGGCAAATTCCTAAGCAACTTCCTCATCAAACCCTCAGAATTTCTCAAAAAATGTCATCCAATTTGCCCTGGTGAATATGGCTACTACTTGGGGATGTTCATGGAGCCTGGTTGTATTAGTGGGATCCTTCCTCATTACTCCTCCTATCATTGTGCTTATACCCCTTTTGAACACCAAATGTAGAGATGGAGACAAGAATTTTGAAGAGAACAGGAAAATAGAGGAAAACTGTGTTTTTTTAAGAAAACAGGCAGAATTTTTTTATGTAATTCCTCTTCTTCTATGGACTCAATTCCTCCTTAAAATGATATCATTCCTTGCACATATTGGTAATAATGGTGGGTATGCATGGAACCTACCTCCTCAAGCCAAAAATCGAGCAAAAAACCCGTGTTTTCTTCTTAAAAACAACTCACTGCCCTTCCTGTATAATTTCCTGTAGGTCCTCCTGTAGAATGCCGATAGCAGGAGGATGGATGAGAGCGATGGAGAACGATGGTTTCAAGTCTATGGGGTGACAAGGAGCTTGTTTCAGTTATGTGGACAAGGATAGAATGAAAGAAAAGGTGGTGAGAGTGTTTCGAGGAGGAGTACTTATTCCTTCTTTTAGATATTTCCGATGATGGGTTGAGTTGGTAAAAGGGTACGTTGGCTATATTTGGACCATTGGTCCCCACCTGCCTGGTCATCATGGTTTCTTCCCACAATCACCTCTCATCATTTCATCAGAGTCTACAAACCCTCCACTACTTGTCCTTGGGATCTTTCTCTGAGTTGACTATCCGCACGTGTTGTGACATCTTCGGATGAGTGTAGTCAACTGGATGAAGGTGGCCAAGATAACTGACCACCTTTTCTTGTTCAACCCCAACCATCTCATTCGTTTATGCATATCTTTCAATTACACAAATGCAACAAAGGAGCAGCTTAGTCACTTACCTGTGAGTCGAATGAATGTGATGTGAGGTGTTTTGGCTCCTTTTACTATTGCATGCTTGTATTGCCTTTCCTGCATGATCTTTGCTTTCTGACGTGTGGTTGTTTATCTTGTGCAGGTATCCTCTAGCTAGATCTAAGCTTCAGATGTCTCCTTCAATCCCATGATTGCACTTCTTTTGCTGTTGTGGCTCGATTTTAATGGGATCAACGACTACAGGAATTGCTAGAGGAGCTCCTGTAGCTGCTTCTCCCTTTAAAATTTCAGCGTATTTCTATACTAGAAGTTGTAAGGATGATGCTAGAGATGTTGATGGAGATGGAGAGGTACTACATAAGCTGCAGTGATATTTGAGGTGCTGCTTCCTTTATTTTTTGTTTTTTTTTCTAAAAACTAGTTTTCTGTGTTTTTTTGTGACAGGAAAGGAAAAAAATGGTGATGATGATGTGATGCAAGTGTGGAATGAATGGCAAGGAGGGTTGATAGTTGTTGGAGGGTTTACATGTTCTTCATAAAGCTTCCCAGCCCCTCAAACTTCTTTTTGGAACCATATTTGGCTCTCTGTGATTCCTACAGG